>JAQBSW010008669.1:0-32861 GCA_029291075.1 Eudiplozoon nipponicum
GGCAGGCGTAGATCCATGCCATACAAGAGTTGTGACGCAGACGTTTTAATGGATTCACGAGTACGGGAACGCATGGCAAGCAGAACTAAAGGTAGTTGCCATTAATGGACGAGGATGCTAAAGCTGCTTTGAGTTCCCTATGCATTCTCTCTACCATGCCATTAGCTTGGGGATGGTAGGCAGTCGTCTGGCGTAAGATGCATCCCATGTACCGCAAGGTGGTTTTGAAACGATCAGATGAGAAGCAAGTGCCTCTGTCCGTGATGACCTCATTGGGAACACCATAATTGGATATCCATGCAGAGATAAAACCGTTAGTTACTTCGTCTGCAGAAATGGTGCCAAGAGGTAATGCCGCAGGCCACCGTGTAAATCTATCGATCATAGTTAGAAGGTAGCTGAAACCTTGAACCTTTGTCAGATGAACTATGTCGATGTGGACGATGGCTAGGCGAGAAGTAGACCGAAAATGTTGCAACTTAGAACGAGTGTGTCGTGTGATCTTGTTTTTCTGACAAATAGCACACTCTGAGACCCATCGTTTAACATTCTGCCTAAGTCTGTGACCCCAGAAACGATCTGTAAGAAGTCGGACAGTCGCTTGGCTTCCTGGGTGAGAAATTGAGTGAATTGAATCGAAAACATTTCTCTGAAGGCTGGTCGGCAGAACTGGCTTGTTGGGCTGCGTACCCGTGAAGTAAACAATTGGTAAGCCTTCCCACAGACGGCATATGAACTTGGTTGGGTGACGGGCTATTGATCTTTGAATATGAATGTCACCGCGTTGTTCAGTTGGCAGGAGAGTTGGCGTTAATGCAGGTTCACTGAGTGCCACGGAGTTGACAGTGAATGGTGACGGCGAAGGTGGTTGTAGAGAGACGTCTGGCCTGGACAGGGCATCTGCAATGAAGTTATGTTTGCCCTTGACGTGAAAGACGTCAAATTGCCATTCGCTTAGACGAGAAAGCTGTCTTTCCACTCTGGCAGGGTACTTGGCGATAGATGAAGTTGCGTTTCGAAGTGCGCTAACTAGTGGTGCATGATCTGTGAAAACAACAAATCTGCTACTGCCAATGATGCTGATAAAATGGCGCACTGCGTCGTGGATGGCGAGAAGTTCTCGGCCGAAAGTGTCGTACCTCGTTTCTACTGGTTGGAGAGTACGCGAGTAGAAACTGATAGGCTTCCGAACTCCGTCGATCTCTTGTTCCAAAGTGGCTCCAATAGCGAATTCAGAAGCATCTGTCGTGAGTAGAAATGGCTTTTCAAAATCTGGATGCATTAGCATTGTGGCATTTGCTAACGAGTTGATGGCAAGTCGAAGTAATTCCTCGTCTTCGGATGACCAAGCAATGATGGAATTCTTGCTAAGTCCTTTTCGGTTCCGCAGGTGCCTGCACAAAGGATAAAGTTGTTTTGAAAGGCCTGGAAGGAACTTGCGATAATAGTTTAGTACTCCCAGGATTTTCTGCAAATCGCTCACAGTCCTTGGTGACTTGATATTCTTGATTGAAGTCGTCTTTGACGGCAACGGTTGAATACCTGGGGACGTGATACGATGCCCTAAGAAGTCGACGGATGAAGTTGCAATCTGCGTCCTGTCACAATTGATCTTAAGTCCGTGGTTGGATAAGCGTGAGAGGACATTTCGTAGATGTTTCGCATGAGATTCTAGATCTGGACTGAATACCATAATGTCATCGAGATATGACATACAATAAGCAGAGTCGTCGCGAAGTATGTTGTCTATGAATCTTTGAAATGTCTGAGTAGCACACTTAAGTCCAAAAGGCATGTAAAGATATTCAAAAAGGCCAAATGGAGTGATGACTGCAGTTTTCTCAATATCCTCTGGTGCTACCGGTATGTGATGGTACGCTTGTCTGAGGTTAATCACTGAGAAGAAATTGCTGCCGTTGAGTTTTTTAAGTAAAGTATTGATATTTGGAATAGGATATGCATCAGATTTTGTCACTGAATTTAGCTTACGGTAGTCTCCACAGGCTCTGTACGATCCGTTTTATTTAGAGACTAAGTGCAGTGGTGACGCCCATGAACTTTTCGATGGTCTGATGATTCCCTCTTCCAAAAGCCTTGAGAATTCTTCTTGGGCAGCTTTCAGCTTAGCAGGAGCCAGTGGTCGCTTCTTGAGTGCAATAGGTTGTCCTTCTGTGACGATATGATGCATCGTGTTGGAGACTCGTAGCTCTGACTTGTTAAGATCGAAAAGCGATTTGTATTTTCGAAGAGCTGCTGATATCTCTGCTGAATGATGCACTGGGGTTGGCTGAATGACCTGTAACTCCAAACGCTCGGAGGCAAGTGTCCAAAAATGTTGTTCGAGTCTGGTGGAGGGGTCGATGATTTTTTGATTGGCAAGATCAACAATGAGCCGAAATTTTAGAAGGAAATCAAGGCCTATTATATTATGTGAGACCTTGGCAATGATGAAGTTGTGGGAAAATTCACGTCGTAGACCTATGTTGAGTGTGCGGTATTGGCAGCCATATGTTGGTATGGGCTCGCCTGTAGCTGTTGCGAGAAGAACGCCTAGCGACATCTCGGCCATTGAATCACCTTTGAGAACTGAGACTGCCGCACCTGTGTCTACGATGAACTCTTCGCCAGTTTTGAAATCAAGAAGGTGCAGAAGTTCGTTTGGCTGTTTGGCCGGGTCATGCAAACAAGTAGGCTGGTGATTGCGACCGGCATTGTCTGTTTGGTTCTCTATGTGAAAAATTCGGCGTGGACGAAAAGAGTCGACAGGGATGTCGGATTGTAGTTGGCTTCTTCCCTGTGGCGCCGTTGATGCCGTTGATGTGCAGAAAGTACGGTCTTCTACTTCCTGCGCCAGACGTTTCCCGATACTGATGCACCCTTGTGCCTGCGGTCTGTTGTCCTCTCCGTCAGCTGTGGAAATTGACACTCATTCGGAAATTCTTCGGAACGACAAAGACAAACTTGGCAAGCATAAAAAACTTCTGGTGGTTATAACACCAGTTCTTTGGAGCATATTTATTAAAGGATTGCGGAGATCTCGATCGCCGTCTACCATTATAATTTGACTTGGAAACGAATTTTGGTCGAGCATTCACTTGATTTAGCTCGGATTTGGTAATGGCCAATCCTTCTAGAACTTTGGCCATGTTCGCCACTGTTCTCTCTAAAGAGGAGAGTCTATCATCTTGCGGGGGTGAAGAAAAGGATGATGGATTCACTTTGGGTTCCAAAACCCTATATTCTAACTCACATCTCTCAGATAAGTCATCTATAGAGAGAGTGTTAGGGAGCTGTCTGGCAAAGAGTTCTAATGTTTGGTGAAGATTGTTAATACAGACAACCTTTGCCTCATGGTCAGAAATGTTGGTTTTATACCAACGTTTCCGTAATTCCCTCAGTATTTCGATGGGGCCAAGATTTGGCATATCTAACTGCGCATATTTGTTTATTATCTGCTCAATTTCCGTGGGTCCAAGCAAGGATTCTACCTCGTTTTGTAGGCCCAAAATGGGATTAGGTAACTTCCTAATGGCCTCAAGCTAAGGATAAATCCGTCGCTGCATTTCAGAAGGTAGTTTAGCAAAAACCTTCGACAGTTTTTGATGACTGTCATAATCAGGAAACGGGGAGAAAGCGGAGTCTACGCGCATAAAGAATAGCTCACTATCTCCATCCCAAACAGGAACATCAATATCTAAAATTGGACCTGACATTTCAACAATCTTACGGGATCTTAAAAGCATAAATTTATAAGCAATATGAAAATATATGAATATACTTTAACGAAACGCTTACCCACAAACAGCTTTCACAGTTGAATGAGCGCAGAACAAAAAAGTAACTTCTTCCAAAAATCCGCAATTGAGTCTGTCGAGTACGTACGGTGCCGTTTTGTACGTAGGAAAGATGAACAGAGGCTCCGTTTATTATTATTATACCCCCCAAAAAAAATTCCACAAATCCACGAATATATACCCAACAGATTTCCCAGAAAACCACGATCAGGGTAAAGAAAACACAAATGTCAATCTATTTATCCCAAATAGATGAAAAAGGAAGTCAATTTTATTTATACCAAAAAAATCAGAACAATAATCAATATCCTGGCGCGGTCGCCAATTTTGTAAACGCCCCGGCTTCAAGTAAATGCCGTACGACGTTACAAACTCGGTTAAGGTGCTCTGAATAGAGATTAGTTACTGATAGGGGGCCCTTAACAGGGCCTTGGCGGCGTTCTCGTAAGTTATATATATGTAAGTTGATGTTCTGTTCCTTGGGTGGACTCTGGTTGTGGTTCCTGCTGTTCTTATCACGATGTGGATAACTTCGTTGAAGTTCTGCATTGATTGGCTCGTCTTGCTGGTTGAAGAGCAACACGGTGAGTCACGGATGTTACCAATTGTTGGTGAAACAAATCAATAACCAGCGTAGGTAATTACAGCCGACAGCACGCACATGTGTAACACGAGTCAGAACGCAGATACGAAAACTTACTTGCATGGTAAATTACCGTGCTTAAATAGAATGCAATATGTCTACTTGCACACTATTGGTTAAGCGTGGTTAAACGGAAATTTCGCTTTTTTCTCATTGGTGCAACGTAAATAAATTTGAATTTAATTTACGCAATATGTCGGCCATTAATTTGTGTCGTTACACGCGGAACTAATTAAAAACAAGCGGTTAACGCCCCAGCCTTAAATGCCGTACGACATTACAAAGTCAGTTAGGAGCCAAGGATGGCTGTGTACTGTTTGAGAGCCTTTATTAGGGCCAGTATTGCGTTCTCGGGAAAATGCCGAGAACAAGTTAGATCAGTTGTGACCAGAAGGATAAACCAAAGACAGCATGAACGGAAAGTATAATCTCATGCATATTCGTTTTGTGCTTACTCGCCACTCATCAGTAGGAGTCGGTATTACACCCTTTAGCCACTATATATTTTGGTCAAGAATGTGGGATAATAGAATAGAATAGAATAGAATAGAATCAAAGCCACCTGTGCCTTCAACGATCTTCCCACGGACTTAAAGCTCCTACCCCAGCACGAATTTGAAAAAAAGCGACCCATAAGTACTTCTTTAACAAATTTCTTCGTGAAACGACCGATTGGAAGCGTAATTGGTTCCTTCTTAATTCATAACATTTATTTCACCCCCGGCTATTCTCTTTACTGGTTTCGGAGGGCGAAATCCCTCTGGCTGTCATCTTATTTACACTTTTCCCATCTGGTTTTAAATCTCTCACTCTTGACTCCCTGATACCACCTATAATCTCATTTTGCATTCTATCATAACCATATAGTGGATACTTTACCACTTTTTTCTCATCCAATCCTTTTTCATACTGTTTCAGCGGAAGACCGGAAACTAAAAATCCCTGTTGACCAACAAAACGGTTTACATCGGACATCAACTCCCCTTGCCTTACATCAGTCATAACCTCGTTCAACGGACGCCAGTGATCCCTGCACAGTATGCTTGCTTCAATCTAGTCGACTCCATCCTCGACAATACTACACTTCAGAAATTCAATATCTACGACAAAGAACTCTGTCGGTCGACGTCCGCTTCCGGTCCGCCATCATTTTCGATCTCACACTCAAACCATCTGTCCGGACCCAATCTACCCCGCATTGATGCACGGACACTTCATGGACTGAACTCCAATTGATCTTGTCTAGTCAAATGGAATTTCGATTCTATTTTTCACCAGATTGAACTATCATGAATTTGATGAAAAAATATCTCTTCCTCTACTCCTCCTCCTCTGCTATTAAATACTTTGCTAGTCACTATTTCATTCACCTCTACACATACTACCTTTGATTTGTTATTTCAATGGTCGGGCCAGTTGGCCTTTGATGCCAATTAAATAATAATAATAATAATACATTTATTTGGCATCAAAGGCCAACTGGCCCAACCATTGAGAATAGCAAATCAAGGGTAGGATATGTGGAGGTGAGTGGAATTGTGACTAGCAAAGTATTTGATGGCAGGGGGGTTTGGGAAGGGAAATGTTATCAAAAACGTCAAGATAGTTCAATCTGGTGAAAAATAAATAAGAACAAAATTCCATTTGACTAGACAAGATCAATTGGAGAAAGTCCATGAATTGTCAGAGCTTCTAGGTAAAAGTGAGTTCGAAAATAAAGATAATAAAGATGGCGGATCGTAGGCAGACATCGGTCGATGGAGTCCATTGTCGTGGAGATTCAGTTGATGGAGCATAGCCAGGACATGGATGGAATCAGTCGGATTGAAGACGAGCTTCTTGCACGGGTCGCAGGCATCCGTAGAACGAGGTTGTGATTGAAGGAAGGCCAGGGAAAGTCGATGTCCTGTTGGGTTATCGGTCCTCCGCTGAAACAAGAAAGAAAAGAATTGGATGAGGAAAACTTAGTAAGGTATCCACTACGTGGATATGATGGGGTCGCGAATGGGTTGAGAAGAGGTATCAGTGAGTCAAGAAGAAGGGATGAAGACCAAGGAGGTAAAGTGGAAGATTAGAGAAGTTAAAGAGAATAGCCTGGGGAGAAGTAAATGTTATGGATTGAGAAGGAACCAGTTTCGTTTCCAATCGGTGGTATCGCAAAGAAGTTTGTTGAAGAAGTACTGATGGGCTGCCTTTTTGAATTCGTGCTGGGATAGGAGCTTTATATCTGTGGGAAGAGCGTTGAAAACATTAGTGACTTTGGAGAAGAGATAGACGTTTTTAAATATGATGGGGGTATGGTTAGCTTGGATAGAAGAGTTACTAGAACGTGTGGCGTAGTGGTGACTTGGGTGGGCAAAGTTGGAGAGTGGTAGGGAAGTTGAGATCTTATGGATAAAAGAAATGACTCGAAGGTGACGTGTGAACCAAAGCGGAAGAAGGTTAGCCAGAAGTAGGCGTTCCCTATAATTTTGGCATTTCGGGAAGACTCGCTTAAGAAATCTGGAGGATACCTGTTCAATAGTATACGAGGAGGCGAGGGTGAGAGGACAGTAGAATTCGCTGGCGTAAGAAATGAGGGGCAGAACGTAGACCTTGAATAATGTGAGTTGGAGGGTGGGGTTGTTAGTCTTAAAACAGATCAGACGGGCCCATTTGAAGAGTTTGGAAGTAGTGTGTGTAAGGTGTGGGGAGAAGTCTAAGGTCTTAGAGAAATGGATGCCGAGATGTTTAGCCGAATCTATTATTTCTATGTCGAGGGGGTAGTTGGCAACCGGGATAGAGCAGAATGGATCAGACGAGAGTCTCATTAAGCGAGTTTTGGTGGGATTTAGTTTGAGACCGATTCTGCTGAGTTGCAAGTGGAGCGAAGATATGAGCTCCGATATAAGGGGTGAGGAAGGGTTGGATGTTGTGGGGTTGCTGAATACGATAACCATGTCATCCGCATATTTGAACAGCTTGAAAAGATTTTCTTCAACCTGTATGTGTGCGAGTGTAAGGTTGAAGAGAATGGGACCAAGTACGGAGCCCTGGGGAACACCGGATCGGACATGGGTTGGCCTCGAGTGACTACTGCCAACTTTTACTGTCGCATATCGGTTTCGAAGATAATAACTGATAAGATTGAGAACGTTGCCGCAGATACCGCTTCTCATTAAGGCAGATTCGATTGCTGAAAATGACAGCGAGTCAAAAGCCTTGGATATATCTAGGAAGAGGAGAGTGCACTGAAGCCCTTTAGAGAAAGAAGAGTAGCAGTGATCGAGAACACTAACTAAGTTGGTGGAAGATGAGCGGCCGTTCAGAAATCCATGTTGATCATCAAGGAGGTAGAAGTTTACATGAGACTTAATGAAAGGGTAGATTAGGTTGTATAAGATCCTGTCGAAGATTTTGGTGAAAGAAGGTACGATAGTAATGGGGCGGAGATCTTTAAATGATGAGATCGAGGAAGTGCCATTTTTGGGGATAGGAGAGATCGTCGAGCAAAGCCAGTCCGGGGGAAGATAGGTGGTTTCGAGACAATGATTAATAACATCTGCAATTAGAGAGAAGACGTTCCAGCCAAGCAGAGCAATCATGCTGACCGAGACACCGTATTGATCAAATTGGTGTTTAGATTTAATGTCTTTAACTGCTTGGGCGACGGAAGCCGGAGAGACGTAGAACCAGCGTAGGTTCTCGGAGTCTCCGTTGTGTAACATCTCGACAGGCGGAGTGGGAGTGGAAAATGAGTCGAGAAGGTGAGTCAGATAATCGTTAGCAAAGCAGAGGTCGTCTGACTGAGAGAAGTTAATATACGAGGTTTTGGGCTTTTGCAACAATTGGTGTTTGAGGATGGCGAATTTTGCCCGGGGGTTAGGAGCTGAGCTGATGCGTCTTTCTATGTGGAGCGCTTGTTTGTTGATAGCCTGATTAATGTGTCCATCAATGCGTCTCAGAGCGAGGGCGCGGGCAAGTGACGAAGTGCGTAGACGAGAGCTGCGTGCTAGGTTGTCCCGTGCCTTAAACAGAGCGTTCAACTTATTCGTCGAATGTACGTTTTGATAAAAGGTGGCGGAGTTGTAGTGGGAGGATAGGATGTTATGAACTTCGGAAAAACACGAGGAGAGATTGTTTGGGAGAAAGAGGTCCCTCCAGTTAACAGCGTCACAGAGTCGGCGGAACTCTTCCCAGTTGGTGAATCGCCTGAACGAATGTGTGTCTTCTCGAGGGGTGAAGGATAAGAGAGGTAAGAGGAAGGATACCTGGCAGTGATCAAGATTAGGGAAGATCTCCCGAGAGTGAACATCAGTCACCTCGTTGTTGGAGAGTACACAATCCAGCTGGTTGTGCCCTCGGGTCGGAAAGTGAACGAATTGATGTAGCAAGTTGTCCGCGAAGAGTCGAAGCAGTGGGTGACTTTCCGAAGCTAGGTTATGCCAATTAGCCAAGGGGAGGTTGAGATCACCCACAACGACGTACCGATCGGAGTGTAGAAAGAAGAAAGTAGAAAGGAGTTGGGCCCCGCGAGTGTCGTCGATGAGTGAGAGATTAGGGGGTCTGTAGACAACACAGGTAGATATGCTTTGGTTATGGATTAGTAGCTGAAACGATAAAAATTCCAATCCTTGAGTGTTCGATGTCGATAAGCGTTTGGGCATAAGGAGGGATCGGACATAGGCAGCAAGACCACCCCCGCGACCGACAGTTCTGTCGCTACGAAGGAACGTGTATCCGTGAATGAGGAAGAGATCATCACAGTGGATGGAAGGGGACAGCCAGGTCTCAACAAGAAAGCAAATGTCTATCTCGTTAGAGGATAGAAAAGCTCGTAGATGATTGATTTTTGGCGTAAGTGATCTGCAATTGATGAGAATTGCGGAGAGTGCTCTGAGAGAGGGATGGTTAGATCGGGGAGGAGAAGCGTGCGGGGGCTTTCCGCTGGCGGGTGGGACGAGATCTAGGGCTGATGAGGGTGACTGACCGCTCATTGACAAGGATGGAGTGGTCAGCATCGATGTGGATTTCTTTTGTCCCTCGTTTGTCAGGTGGGTGAGGTAGTTGGAGGGTTTGAAAGCAACAGGGGGGCGAGAAGTCTGGGCTCGAGGGGGCACTCTGAAGCTGCGATGATGGGGAGAGCGGGGACAGTGACTGATCAGGAGCTGAGACGCTGCAGTCCTGGCTGGGGTCGATAATGGTTTCAATAGCGGGAGTTAAGGTTGTTGGGGCTGGGTCAAAGTCCCAATTGGCCTTGGCAGACCTACGTTTGTTCGGTCTCCGGGTGGTGGCATCCGTCCCAGGAATAGCTTGTCGTGGAAATGTGGACCTTGCGGACGAACTTGGGAGAGAGGTTTCGTTGTTAGGAGGCTTGGCGCGGCGTGGTCGGCCTCGGCGACGTGTTAGAGCTTGAGACTGAGAGGGAGGGCTGGTTGCGGAGTAAGGGCTAAAAGTGAGAGGGAGGCCTTCAAATCGGGAGGGAGTCAGCAGGGGTGGTCTGGAGGAAGGTGCATCACCGAGGATACCGCCGTGAACAGAGCGGCTTTTCTTTGGATTGCTCCAGCCCAGAAAGGCACGATGAGCTGGAGGTGGAGGGGGGGGTGGTGTCGGGTTGATGTGTTTGGGCTTTCTCTAGGGTCCTCTGTAGTAGCGTATAATCTCGCTTTAGTTTGACTTTCCCGGATGCTAAAGTGGGCGAGTGCAATTTGAGGTGACGAAGCTCATCGTCAGATAGTCTTTAATGTGAGGAGGCAATAAATGCTTGACCCTTACCCGAGGAGATCTCTTTAAGGTGGCTAAAGTTGTCTCCTATTTGGCTGATCATATCAGAGGCCAGAGCATCCTTTGAGAGAGGGGAGAGCGGGGACCATAAGAAGATGTTTCTCTTATTTTGATTTCTCAGGGCAACCTCCCTGGCTACCCCATTCAGAAACGCATTAGCTTGACGCAACAAATGGGGTTGAAAAGTGGATAATGAAAGGTTGCCTGTCAGGGCTCCAATTAATCCTGAGATGTCCGCCATTTGCTGTTGGAGTTCAGTGATGTTAGAGATAAGCTTTTGGGTGATGAACGGGGAGATGGGGGCTTGCGACAAGAGCTGGTTCATGGTGGAGTGAGATAGAAGAGCAGAAATATTGATGAGAGGAAAAAAGAAAAGAATGGGTATTAAAATGTCAAAAATAAAAAGGGAAATCGGGTGGGCTAGGAAAAGATCCTTGAAAACTGAAGGTAAAATCCGAAAAAATGTGTGTAGGTAGATTCCTGGTGTAACCTAAAATTGAGATCAGACAAAAAATCCCGAGAATCTGAAATTAAAAACAAAATGAAACCCGATATCCTTCGAAATTAGAGAAAGAGTTGAAAACCCGCAAACACGCTCTCTCCGGTTGATGCGTTCCACCCGACAAGTTGTGACACAAGTTTGTGACACTAAAATGTATTATTATTAAAAGTTAAAGTAATAATAATAATGTAATAATAATAATAATAATAATATTAATAATAATAATAATAATATGTAATAATAATAATAATAATAATAATAATATGTAATAATAATAATAATAATAATAATATATATATATATGTATATATATATACATAATAATAATAATAATAATAATAATAATAATAATATGTAATAATAATAATAATAATAATAGGTTTATAATAATATAATAATAATAATAATAATAATAATAATAATAATAATAATAATAATAATAATAATAATAATAATAATAATAATAATAATAATAATAATAATAATAATAATAATAATAATAATAATAATAATAAGAATAATAATAATAATAATAATAATAATAATAATAATAATAATAATAATAATAATAATAATAATATATAATAATAATATATGTAATAATATGTATAATAATAATAATACATTTATTTGGCAAGTAACAATTATTGATAAATTTATACAATTGTGATAGATTGAAACGAATATTATTTAAAAATAAATTATTCTTTTAATTTCTAGAACATTCCTTGTTTAAATGCTTTGCAGTACATATACTTTTGCATTGTGCGTAATTTGACTTCGGTATTCTGTATCTTAAGTTATCCAAGGTGCTTCTGAAATTCTCTGGCGATGCAATCCATGCTGCAGCAAATTTCTCCACAGAGTTTACAATCTGCTAAGCTTTGAATAGCATTTAGGCACTTCCGACCTAAATTGAATGCTTTTCGGATTTATACGGTGGTAGACTAAGTACTTTTGGACTGACGAGTTCGCCATATTTTGTAGAGGCTCTAACCCTATTAGATAATAAGAACCACATAGATGCCAAGTCGGTTTCAGTCTTCATACACCTATTTGAGTCTGATAAGCTAGTATTCTCATCCACATCTATTAAGTTCATGCCAGCAATTTGTTGGTGTCCTCGAACTTAAGATTAACTTCCATGTTGATCGAATTTAAATATGTACTTTATAACTTTTTGTTAGGCAACGGACTGTATACTTGTTACGTAACAGTGTGGAGGAAGATAATTCCTCCGCCAAAGTTAAAGTGACATTAACTGATAAATTTAAACCACCTTGGCTGATTGAAACGAATTGTATTTAAGAAGAATTTATTCATTTATTTTCCAGAACTTTCTTTGTTTAAATATTTAAATTGTGCGCGATTTTAATTTTCCAGCTTACTTTACGTGACCGGTTGTATTTTCCTCGGCCTGCTGCCTTTATTTCATTTTCGCCATTTAACGTTTGCTCGATTTCCACAATATACTCCTGCTAACACTGTCTTATATTTTTTATTTATGCATATATTTGGGGACGTTCTGGAACAGGTAATTTAATAATTCTGTTTTTCAGGTCTACTTCTTTCCAGATTATTTGTTCGGGTGTTTTGTAATGTGAAAGGTTTCACGTTCCGATTGCCTAACATTAAGTGTCAAGTTAATAATTAAACTCGATCGACATGGAAGCTCATCTTAAATTTGAGGACACTAGCAAGTTAGTACAAGACATGGCAGGTTTGAATTTAGCAGATATGAATGAAAATACAAGCTTATCAGATTCTACTGTACATTTAAGGACTGAACACGATCTGGCATCTATAGGGTTCACAGACACCAATAGGTTAGAAGCCTCTACAACAGTTCACGCGAATCAAATCATCTAGAAAGAAATCAGACGCGAAAACAGAATGATTAAACTACCTGTTCCAGAACGTCCCCAATATGCACGCTTAAAGACACAAAATATGATAGTCAAAAAGGCCTTTGGTCACTATCATAAGAGAGCCTCTGAGATGCCAGGTTCGGATAATCTATATATGTGGTATAATTATCTAATTTATAAAAAGTAAATCACTAAGAATTATTATTTAAACTATATTTCTCAAGTCCAACTGATAATTGCTCTGTATCCTCAATATTTTCTAAACCAGCCATAATATTAAAATAATATTTGCTTTTTGCAGCCCAGTACCTTCCACCATATATACCATATATATATATATATATATATATATATATATATATATTATAACAGTAATTTGCTCACTCAAATACGTTGACATTCACAGATGACAAAACGATACGGTGGTAAACTTGAAATCTAATATCTACGTGAATTACCTGAAGCAAATTATAGATCCTCATAAACAACTCGGAAACGACTCACTTATAATCAATCACATAGACACGTCAAAACTTTGACAATACGTATAAAAGAAACTTCCAAAAAAATTTACAATATTAAAGAAAACACAATATTGTTGATGAAACAAGCGAAATAATCAAACGCAAAAAAAAATTTGACTTATTTTTTTTAATGAATAAGTCTGGCAATGCGCAACGACCGGGGTGGGCGTGTTTGTGGGGCGTAACGGCTCAAGAACTATTCGTGTAAATGATATTCAAATTCAATATACGCGGAACGAATTAAAAACAAGCTGTAAACGCCCCAGCCTTAAATGCCGTACGACATTACAAAGTCAGTTAGGAGCCAAGGATGGCTGTGTACTGTTTGCGAGCCTTTATTAGGGCCTTTATTGCGTTCTCAGGCAAATGCCGGGAACAAATTAGATCAGTTGTGACCAGAAGGATAAAGCAAAGGCAGCATGAACGGATAGTATAATCTCATGCATATTCGTTTCGTGCTTACTGGTGACTCATCCGTAGGAGCCGGTATTACGCCCTTTAACCACTATATATTTTGGTCTAGAATGTGGGATAATAGAATAGAATAGAATAGAATAGAATAGAATAAAATATCTTTATTTGGATTCAAACCACACATGTTCCATCAAATAGGACGGTAAATCTCCTAGACGAATGTGTAAACCTGCAATAGTTAAGCTAACATCATATAAAGTCTACGTTGAAGTCGCATTGTCGTAGACTTTGTATGATGTTAGCTTCACTATCGCAGGTTTACACATTCGTCTAGGAGATTTTACCGTCCTATTATACCACATTCTTGACCAAATATATAGTGGTCAAAGGGCGTAATACCGGTTCCTACTGATGAGTCGCCAATAAGCACTAAACGAATGTGCATGAGATTGTATTTTCCGTTCATGCTGCTTTTGGTTTATCATTCTGGTGAGAACTGAACTAATTTTTTACTAGGTTCGCAACACCAAATACATACTTGCATATATATTAGTTCTCCGCAACAAACAGTATTTAAATTCCGAGAAAGTTAATTAGTGTATCAGTGTCTAGAAATACTCCTAGACACTTGAGACCAGCTCTGGTTGACTGGGTTGTTGTTCCTTCTGTTGTGACGTTGATATCCGTGTCCAGTGAGTAGCTGAGTAATTTCTCCGAATGGTTGGCAGTACCTGGCACACTTGAGGGACAAATAAGTAGATGTTGCTCCGTCTCATTAGTTGTGCAGCAACAAGATTGGCGAGACTGATATTGCGAATGTGTTTGAAGCAAGTCTAAAAATTAGCGTAGTTGACGACAGCAGACAGCACGAACACGAAGTGCACAGAAGAAGGCAACGCGACAACTGACTGGCATGTTGTGCTTGAATAGCCTTAAATCGAAAGCTCGCTCGCCATTGGTTAACGGAAAATTTCGCATCTTTTTAATTGGTGCCGTGTAAATTGAAATTGAAATTTGCAAGTATGTATTAGGTGTTGCGAACCTTGTAACAAATTAGTTCAGTTGTGACCAGAAGGATAAACCAAAGGCAGCATGAACGGAAAGAATAATCTCATGCACATTCGTTTCGTGCTTACTGGTGACTCATCAGTAGGAGCCGGTATTACGCCCTTTAAGCACTATATATTTTGGTTAAGAATGTGGGATAATAGGGCGGTACAATCTCCTAGACGAATATGTAAACATGCAATAGTGAAGCTAACATCATATAAAGTCTACGACAATGCGACTTCAACGCTAACTCACACTATATACTATATATACAGAGTCTGCAAAGGATACTAACACAATGGCTATTGCGTTAGTAATCGATGCCAATATTATTTTACCGAAAAGGTACATGGTACTAACCCTATTGTTTCCAAATCGGTACATGATACCAAACTGATGAATATCAAATTATGCTAAAGTCCACCGAAATTGAGAATTACAACAATTTCTGAACACCCGTTACAACAGTAAATCCATACACTCTGGCCTTGATCGATATTAGTTATCACATTTCGCGGTAAGTATGACATCATTCAATTCAATATATAACAGTTAAATACTGTTTGTTGCGGAGAATTAATATATATGCAAGTATGTATTAGGTGTTGCGAACCTAGTAACAAATTAGTTCAGTTGTGACCAGAAGGATAAACCAAAGGCAGCATGAACGGAAAGTATAATCTCATGCACATTCGTTTCGTGCTTACTGGCGACTCATCAGTAGGAGCCGGTATTACGCCCTTTAACCACTATATATTTTGGTCAAGAATGTGGATAATAGGACGGTACAATCTCCTAGACGAATGTGTAAACCTGCAATAGTGAAGCTAACATCATATAAAGTCTACGACAATGCGACTTCAATCCTAATTCACACTATATATTATATACACAGTCTGTAAAGGATACCAGCACTATGGCTATTGTGTTAGTAACCGATTCCAACATTATTGTACCGAAAAGGTACATGGTACTAAGGCTATTGTTTCCAAATCGGTACATGATACCAAACTGATGGAGATCAATTTATTATATAGTTCTCCGAAATTGTGAATTACAAAAAATTCTGAACACCAGTTACTCCAGTAATTTCATACACCCTGGACTTGAACGATATCAGTTATCACATTTCACGGTAAGTATGACATCATTCAATTCAATATATAACAGTTACATACTGCTTGTTGCGGAGAACAAATATACATGCAAGTATGTATTAGGTGTTGCGAACCTAGAAACAAATTAATTCAGGTTTGACCAGAAGGATAAAACACAGGCAGCATGAAGGGAAAGTATAATCTCATGCACATTCGTTTTGTGCTTACAGGTTTACACATTCGTCTAGGAGATTGTACTGTCCTAATATCGCACATTCTTGACCAAAATACATAGTGGTAAAAGGGCGTAATACCGACTCCTACTGATGCGTCGCCAGTAAGCACGGAACGAATGTGAATGAGTTTATACTTTATGTTCATGCTGCCTTTGGTTTATTCTTCTGGTCACAACTGAATTAATTTGTTACTAGGTTCGTAACACCTAATACATACTTTCATATATATTAGGTCTCCGCAACAAACAGTATTTAACTGTTATATATTGAATTTAATGATATCATGCTTACCGCGAAATGTGATAACTGATATCGATCAAGGCAAGTTTTTGGATTTACTGTTGTAACGGGTGTTCAGAAATTGCTGTAAAGCTCAATTTCGGTGAACTATAGCATAAATTGTTATCCATCAGTTTGGTATCATATACCGATTTGGAAATAATAGTGTTAGTACCATGTAATTTTTCGGCACAATAATGTTAGTATCGGTTACTAACACAATAGCCACAGTGTTAGTGTCCTTTAAAGACTCTGCATATATATATATATATATATATATATATTATTTGTTGGTAACGTTGAAGTCGCATTGTCGTGGACTTTATATTATGTTAGCTTCACTAATGCTAGTTTACACATTCGTCTAGTATATTGTACCGTCCTATTATCCCACATTCTTGCCCAAAATATAAAGTGCTTAAAGGGCGTAATACCGGCCCCTACTGATGAGTCGCCAGTAAGCACGGAACGAATGTGCATGAGATTATACTTTCCTTTCATGCTGCCTTTTGTTTATCCTACTGGTCACAAATGAATTAATTTGTTACCATGGTATACCACTGGAATAATGGATATACTGCACATTCCAGCTCGATTTGTTGTGAATCGACCTTGAGATGGTACTTTCTTCGTCCCTCGTTTTTCTAACATCAAGAAATGTTAGATATCTTCTTGTGCCTCTACTAGTTTAAACTGTATTGCTTGGTAGACCTCGTTTATGTGATATGGCAGAGCAATTGTATCTTCAGCATTTCAAACCCCCATGAAAATATTTTCAACCCAGCATCCGTATGGGCTCCATTGATAAATGGTTTTAATCCAATTGATTCTAAATGATAGATATATATGCAAGTATGTATTAGGTGTTGCGAACCTAGTAACCAATTATTTCAGTTGTGACCAGAAGGACAAACCAAAGGCAGCATGAAAGGAAAGTATAATCTCATGCATATTTGTTTCGTGCTTACTGGCGACTCATCAGTAGGATACATATATGTTTCCTAAGGCTGGTTCGAGAGGACTACCCATATCTACACTGAAGATTTGGCTGTAAAAGACTCCAAACAATATAAAGCGTACGTTAGATGCACACAATAACAGAAGTTTTCTTATGTCATCCACTTCTACGCTTTTTCCGCTACCGATGATCGCAGATATTCAGAGAGGATATTTTTTGTTTTATTTAGTGGAAAACTAATAAATATGAAAGTTATATCCAGGGACATGATATTTATCTCTGTTTTAAATTTCATTTGCTAATTTTTTCAAACAATTGAAAGCGATCATGTACCAGGTTTTCCATTCTTCATTTCATCAGAGGTTTAATAAAATGGCTACCCCGTGCCGCGGAGATTTTACCGTAGATAGTATGGATCTGAAAGTAGGAAGACTATCATTGTTGGTTATTATTTAAATCTTAGGCAGTCCAAATCATACCGGTCGTGCTGAACATACTGGCTTTGCAATTTTACATTCTGTAATAACTGCATTATGTTGAATTCTTGTTTAGCTTGAAATATCAAAATAATACTTTTTAGAATTTTTTAAATTTATTTTTCTAATTTAGGTGTAGTATCGAGTTGTTCCTCGACATGTTTATATTTTATGTTGTCGTTAAGAATTTGTATAATAGCTTGACTATTGTAAGTATAATTCATTATCAGTGTATCTGTCCCTTTGTCTAGATTTTTGAGTTTGTTTTTCTGTTTAGCTGTAACTCATATAGTCCCTCGAAATCCCTTCTAGCAATCAGTTTATTGGCTTTGAATATGTGTAAATAATGATCATATTCACTTTCATATCTATCGCAATAAGTAAGCTTAACCATTGCATGAGCGTGCAAAAATTAATTCTAATAGAAGACAAATTCGACAGGAACAGAAACATAATGAGCAGGCCTTCAAAAGTAACAGACGTGCCGCAAAATACGACACGCCAAATTACTGCGGCCACATTCATAATGAAAGGGATTACACGTCACATGGCGTTAAGGAAAAGTATTTTACAATGCGTAAAAATAAGGCAGGCAAAACTAGGAAGGAATTGGTTACGAAAAATATACGGCTATGACTGGATGAGTAAAGATATTAACGAATCCAAAATAATGGCTTTAGATATTGGTATAAATAATATTTATTAACAAATGTTATTCCACGGATTACGATTCTTTTTACCCATATATATATATATATATATATGCATATATATATATACTGCAAATGGCCGACCAAACTACACCTCAGTATAATTGCAGCTATCTAAAATTGCAGATATACATAATCTCATCTAGTGTGCAGAATGTTAAAGAGAGAGAGAAAGTATCGAACATGTGTGTTATAACTGTAATGTTGAGATTTCACGGCAATTAAATCAATAATTCTAAAGTGAAAAAACCGACAAACTTGAATATCAAATACAGTTTTTTGGCGGAAAAATAGTTTATATGCAGTTGAGTATGAGATATTGCGCACCAAGTAGCAATTATTTCAAATATGCCCCAAAGGAAAAAGCAAGTTGCTTCGATCGAAAGAGAGTGAAAGCCAGAGCGACACTTTGGTTAAGATTTAAAAAAGATTTAACCGAAACTAATAATAGACACGTTGCTAATTTAACCAACTCATTTAAATAATAATACATAGATTTATTTCCATAAATCAAAAATACAAAAATACGCATAATTATATATATATATTATATATATATTATATATATATATATATATATATATATATATATATTCTATAAGAGAACTTATTTATTTATTACGTTCTTCACACCTTACATAAATATATTAAATGCATATAAATATATAAGAAACTTTGTGTCATTAATAAATGTCAACTTTATATATCATCACTATATATATACTAAATGTATTAGCGTATGTATTTAATTATATATAGAACATATCTTCTCTCATATCCATCGATAGATCTGTTTACAATCAACTGCAAAATGTTTTTGAGAAAGATAATGATAACAGTAAATAGGAATTTATATCGTTCTGAGTCACTCTCAATCAGTTTCAAATAACTGAGTTTCTTACGCAGGTTTATAATTAATTCAAAATCGTTCGCTTCCCGTTTTCGGACCCTAGAAAAAGCTTCATTAAATACTGGGACTAATGTTTCTTCTACCGATGTTAGATTCATTACATCATTCCCCGATTTTATTTCAATCGACTCCCTAATAAGTCTAGTTAGTTTGTTGCGGTTGCATAACGCGATGAGTTTGCATCCATCCCAGTCTATTTCATGACCTGTTTCCCATGAATTTCTAGCTAGATATGATCTTTGGATGTGTCCATATTTGCAGACAGCATTATGTTCCCCTTTACGAATCTTTATCGGGCGCATGGTTTTGCCTATATACCTGATCTTACAATCTGTGCAAGGTATCGAATAAAATCCTGATGTATGGAGGGGTTCTGTTTTTATTTTGGTTAGGTAGTCTATTGCTTATAGTAAGGGACTCTCATTAAACTGTTTTTATATTATAGTTAGCTGCTATTATTCCTTTCTCAATTCAGTTATTTATTTTGAATATTTCCTTTAATCCCATAATTTCCTTATCTCTACATTTCAAATCCACTATTCTAAGACTCCTTAATATCATGGATTTAGCATGCCCATTTTCATTCCATATGGGTGATTTGAGAAAATATTGAGAAGTGTCGTTTAAGTCACTTTCCTAAAAATACCTCTTGCAAATCTGGGTCTATTCCATTTTATTTTCACATCCAGAAAGGCTAATGTATCATTATTCACTTTTTTGATATTAAATTTAATTTGCCTCGCTGTTTGGCTTCCACTAGAAATTTATTAAACTCATTATCAACATGATTCTAATTGAGAAATACATCATCCATGTATCTCACAAAAAGGTTTGGCTTAAGAGGAAATTTGAACAACATTTTTTTTTCTCAAAATAGTGCATAAACATATTAGCACCCAGGACTGATAATGGTTTTCTATTTGTGGGCATCTTTAACATGTTTATAAAACTCTTTTCTGAATATGAAGTAGGTGGAGGAGATACAAATATTTAAAATTTACATTAATACACTTTAACCTCATTTTACTACCCTCATTTATCTCTGGAAACTCTGTTACACAGCGCTTCATACTTTCTAATGCTGATTGCACAGGGACATAAATATCCATCGATATAACTTCCAAACTTGCCATTCTATCACTCTCCATAAAATTATATCATCTAATAACGTAAATAAAATGATATGTGTTCCTTAAATTATAATCTAAAAAATAAATATATCTTCTAATTCTGTTTCATAAAAATATAAACAATCTATGAGTTTGTATGTTTTGTATATTTATAATTAATCTAAGTGGATTATCTTTCTTATGAATCTTCACTAAACCATAATCTCTCGGAGGAATTGTATCGCGTTGTATTAATGAATTCCTAATTCCTAAATCTAATTCATCCGACTCACTCATACAATTGATTATAGTCTTAACCTCTCAATGCGACTTATCCGTTGTTGCTTTACTTATTTTATTATAAACTTCGACATAATTTAATTGTTAATAAACGTTAACCTCATAATCTGACTGGTTCATTAATACTGTTGCGCCTCCTTTTTCCGCCTTTAAGCGTATTACTTTGTTGGATAATAATTCCGCATTTAAGAATTTCAATTTGTAATTCCGCTTGCATCTCTCCTCTTTATGCTCTAACATTGCACAAACAAAGTGTTAGAATCTCTTACTTAAACGAAATGCCGTGTTGATACATAAAATTATCTCTCAAGGAATTGTAACGTAAATGAGGTTTATTATAAGATACCTCGAGGGCATTTAATAAATCGCGATAGAACCAAAAGTTTTCCTACGAAAATAAGTTAATTTTAGTTTAATATTCGTCCGATTTTATTCTAAATATGCTTTAATGATTAATTGCAATAATATCGAACATGAATATAAATTGCGTTCCAAGCTGGCATGAGCACACAACCATGTTAGAAATAGTATTTTATCGCCTACGGAGTAAGCACAAAAGTATATTTCTAGTTTGATATTTCAATCCACATGCCTGTCGTCTTTCTTGAAATCTGTACTTACACTCCAACAACACACCAAGTTCTACAACTATCAGATTTAAAATTAGAAATTATTCATAATGTTTTGTGTTCAAATTACGCCTATAAATGTGAGGATTATCTTCTCTTTTATTATCTTCCCTATTATTATTATTATTATTAATTCACCATTATGCGAAAGTTTTTAACAGGGCGTCATGTAAACACGCACAAAACTACCTCAATAGATGCATGCTGGGCTTAAAACTCTGTATCTCCTACAATAAAGATATACCTCAGAATATTGAGCACTTCTTTAGCAGTGCATATGATTATTGATCACCTAAAATAAGTTTTAAATATAGGACACCATGAAACTGTTAAAATGAACTGACAAAATTATAGGCCACATGTAGCGCTAGATACTAATATATCGCCTATTATGTAAAACTAAAAAGAAAATTATAATTTTCGATAAAATTAAATTAGAGATTAGCGAATAAAAATTATTTTAAAGTAAGACGATGTACAACAAGAGAATATAGTAAATAAAAACCGAAGACAGATGTGGTTCAGAACATACGATGAAAGTTGTGATTAATAAAAAACTTGAAAATATTACGGGTTTGATATAAAGACAAAGGTCTACGAATGTAATGAAGTTTGCCTAAATCTAAACTAACAGGAAAAACGAGCATAAATTAATAATAAAAAGAGAAATACGAAAGCGAATTACCTTGAAATAAACAAAATTATGCAATAATATATTTTTTATCCTATTTTACATTAGTTTTAGAACGCTCGCTCAGTGTTTATTCTCTAATCAATTAAGACCCGTGTGTCCTAGCCTTTGCTTCTACTGTATGAAGAAACGGACAAAATAATTTTTCATCTTATGTAGCATTCATAACTTTTCCTCTAGATATTTTTCGAACGACTTTCTCTATAATCTTTTTAGACGTGCGCGCTGAAAGAGCGCTATTCGCTTTCAACCATCCCATATTAAATTATGAGCATTTTCTAATGAATAACGAGTTATATCTGCTCTATTAATGTGACCACAGTTTCATGAAATTTTATGATCTCTTCTGCCACCTAGGATCGGTCGCGTGGTTTCTTCTACATACACTTGATTACATTGACAATAAAGGGTTTCATAAGCACAATAAATAGTAAATGATGCAATCATGGCCATTTTGTTAGAAAATAAACTAATTAATTTACATGTTAATCTTAAAACAATAATTATTTTATATTTCCGAGCCAATGTGTTTAACATCCTTTCCAACTACAAATCAGGACTGACCACTACTTTCCTGTCAACATATTTTTTCCTGCGATTTAGCATTAAATGTTCATACAACAATGTACATATATCTCTTCATATTACAGATTTTATTACTTGCTATGGCAAGTCATTAAAAAGAAGCGAAATTTCGATTTAAAAAAATTAATTAATTGCTCTGTTAACTGTCGCAGATCGTTAGGTTCTATATTAACAAAGACTCAAGAATTCCGGTCTTCTTTCAGTATGGGCGATTAAACATAATTTACATTTGTTTTCCTGTGTATTTATTTTTCTGTAAATATCTATTTCAATAATAACACCGCTTCTAATCAACTTGCATTTAAACATATGAATATATCACATTAATTTCAAATTATTAATTTTACTAGCTAATGTAACGAATTTATTCAGTTAATATTCAGAATATGTCCACAATAAATATGCCATCCGAGTCTCCAACATTAAGTGACAGTTTTAAAGGTATCAGTTTTAAAAATGGGCCGCAAATAAAGTTTAAAGATATAAGCTACCGGAACGGATAGCGGTTTTCCAAATGAACAACTCTAATTTGGTTTTGCATGTGTCTGCATGTTAATTTGGTAAAATTATAGAGATACAAGCTAATAATGGAGAAGTTATGTTATATACTGATCTACATAAATCTTAACATAAATAATATTTAAACAAACTCAAACATATACTCCGTGTTATTTTGTGGAGTAGATCTTGCTTTTATGTGGAAAGAAAGAGCACGGATTTTGAAAAAAGTCATCCGAGTTTTTGATAAAAATATCAATCAAGAAATATCAAGAACATTCTTTTAAGTTTGCAATATATCTTACGTCGCACAAGGAATGGTCTGTTAAAAATTGCACAAGATTAAGCAGAAAAAAACGGTATCATTCAAGATTACCAAATCTTACAAGTGTAATTGAAAATTAAATTTGCTCATTGACGTTCACTTAAGATCGGAAAAATATATTGATTAAATAAATTATTTTAAATAAACTGACTTTTATATTTTATAAAAACAGTACCTAATAAACTAATTCGAGATACGTTATTTCGCAAAATTCCATAACCATTTGTTTGCATCTAAGAAATTATTAATACTGATCAATTCAGCAAACAAAAATAATTTTAAGTTGTTGAAAACGACGAAAATCCGAAAAAATAGTTCTCATTGCACTAACCACATAATTAGTTATAAAATTAATATTCAATAATATTAGAAATCAATTAGGCTATCTTCTTGATTTATCGGATGGTTTTTAAGGTCGATACGGTTTGAGACCATTTTTCTAAATTTAATTAAATTCCTATTCTAAATTTGAAGTTTAGTTTTAGCTTAATTTTCCTCAACTAAGTACTGCACTTTGAAAAATTGACGGACTAAGATTTAAAAACCGGATTTTCGGCTATTTCATTATTTCCATTTGAGAAGTCGAAGATTATTTTATACTTTACGTATCTAATCATCCTCACGACATTAAATTATTTTATAAAAAATAAACCTGGAAGGCTAAAGTGTAACTATTTAAATAGATATAGACTAATCTGCTATAGAGTTTACTTGTTATCCTCTTAAATGTGCGACTTCAAGGTATCTTTTTCGAGGTTGCTCTCAATTAATTTTTTTTTAATTTATAATGAAATGTAGCAGTTTATTTTGATTGTAAGCGTGGAAGTCGGTGTCTAGTAAACTTAAGCAACGGAAGCACAAATATTCTGAGGCTTGCTTAGGGGCAATCTACAAAAATTTAACTATTCAGTTTGTAAACGAAATATGAACTTAAAGATAAAAAATAAAGTCATGCAAAGGGCAGTAGGAATCGTTTAAAAGTTCTTGCGAGGAGGTCGTTTACATTTCAAATTTAAAATTGAAATTTGATAGGCAATTCGACAGCAAGCTTCGAAGAAATACGGCATATTTTGCTCAGCATCACCAAGAAACATACAGTTTCATAGAAATGAAAAATAGACTAACAGATGATTAACACGCATTTATTAAAATTTGAAAATGTATGTTTATATTTTTAGGAGATTTTAGAAAAAAATAAATTAAAATTTTGCAGAAATTAACATATGAAATGATTGTAAATAATGCAAACAAAGAAATTAATGCTCCTCGATAATGTTTCATACCACTGATTATAAATTATGTTTCTATTAGATGAGTAATTGTTTTTGTAATTCAGCAAAGATGTAATTTTTCTTCAAATTGTTATATTAACTCACATACAAGGACGATAGAGGAGAAATGAAGTTGCCATTGTTGACAGTTGTGTTTAAAATGCAGATACTACTCAAAATTTATTGTGTATTATTATTAACAACTTGATGTCAATCGTGGAGCAAACATCTTTTCTTTTCTTTCTAATAAGGAACACTCAAAATAACGAAAACTCATTTAAAAGCAGATCTATTTTTTTATAATATCACACTCAAGAAAATAATAATAATAATAATAATAATAATTTGTTACTAAGTTCGCAACACCTAATACATACTTGCATATATATTAGTTCTCCGCAACACACAGTATTTAAATAATATTTGTGTTGGTATCAAAAAACTACTTCCAAGCGTAATAAATTTTTACATAAAAATTCGTCTCAATAAGCTTTAAATCAAAATACTATATTATAAAAGTAGAATTTCTCTTGGCAAAAACGAAAACTTGCAATATATCTTTCATCTAATGTTATAAAACATTAATACAACGTTTTTGCAAGCTAAGATATATTGATAAAATTCCCAAAATTTATATCGTAATTGACGATATGTTCGTTTAGCTTTCTTCCCAGTTGTGCAACAATAAAGGATTTAAAGAGAAATTACAATGCTACTATTATTACCAGTAGAACAGCATTTTTAATTAAAAATAAAACGTAATGTCTATGCAGGCGGACTTTCTTTTATCAGTTTCCGTTATTTGATCATTAAGTAGTTCACGTAATCAACGATAAGCACAAACTGCATTAAGTGCATAATAGCAATACATCATTTTATACACAGATTGTTCGGTTTTCAGCAACTTCTCTATATAAGTTGTTTCAATAATTCCGAAAATTGGACTGATGGATCATTCACCAGGCATTCTTTTACTTGAAAACAATATTATGCGCATCTATGTAAACATAAAAAACAAAAACTAATTTAATTACTATTTCTAAAAAAGGGTGTCTCGACTTAACATGCCATATTTCAATTAATTTTGTTTACTAGCCGGAACTTAATTTGTTCCACATTCTAGAAAGTGTAATTCGAAGATGTTTAGTCCGTGCCACGAACGCTCTTCACTTAGAAACATTGATTTTTGTCTTAACAAATTAAAAATAGTGTAATTGCATGCATTTATCTACAAGTTTTAATAATAAACAAGCAGATTCAAAATCAAAACGAGATAAATAATTCACTTAATTCATGAAAACAAATTTTTTGGTGGCAATAAGACTATAATCAATTTTAACGTTTGCGGATCTAATGAATTTTAAAATATGAGATCAAAATCATCCTCAAAATATCTATGTTCCGGCATTAATAGAAATTATTAAATTTAACGACTAGTAACAAATATTTAATGTGGTCACCTTCGAACTAGATAATCTTTTTAGCAAAATCTGGTGTTTATAGCGCTATGTCTTTCTTCTTAATAATGTTTTTGCAAAAGTTGATTCATGTCTTTGAAATTAATCAATTTTTATCTACTTTTATATGTCATTAATAATTAGATCATTGATAAAATATTTTAGTTTTAATTAAGTGTTAGAAATTTTAACTGGAATTTAAATTGTTTCATTAACATTAAAATCTACTTGCAATTAAAATTAATAAACTGCTACAATCCAATTAAATTTTTTTTTAAATTATGACCACAACGGTCTCGCATACGCAAGTACTTGGAGTGTTGTTTTTAAAAGTAGAACATTAACATAGACAACGGTACATAATTGTAGCTACTGGAAGCCGCATGGCTCGTCTCGTGGTGAATGTTTGATTGCAACATCTAGAGCCAGAATTATAGACCAGTACATATTCTAATCAAGACTGATAGATGAAATATTGAAATTCGTAACAGAGAGCGTGGCCTCAACTAAATGAATAATCAAAACAATGAGGCCGATCGACACATCCATTTTAAATCTCTAGGTAGGGTGAAGAACTTTTTTAAATTTGTGGACATCCGTCTCAATAGAGAAGTTAAATATGACCTGACCAGTGCAGTTTTCACAAAAGTCAACGTTTATCAGAGAATAAACTCAATTGAACAGAAGATTTTCTTTATCTAAGTGGAGTAAATTAACAGAAACCCCAGCTAAAATTTACTTTATTCAGAAGAAAAATTTATAGAAAAAATCCATGAAACAGAAATTGTAATTTAAAAAGGCCTTATGATAGAAGACAAATCCAGAAAAAAAACCCGATAGAATTTACTAAATAAAAAAACTACTTTTGCATTGACTCACCAATGAAAGAAGAAATACAAAACTCAATAATTAGACAGCAAGTAAACCAACGTATGAAGAAAAAGTACATCAATTTTTTAGTTTGAATTCCTTTCAAAATACCGAAAATCAAGAAGCTAAGTGCCTTTGATCAATCAACAATATTCAATTAATCTTCGAAGTTATGCACTTTACATATATGTTCGCTCGGAAAAAGCGAAAATTAGTAGTAGATTTAAATGACTTCAAAATTTTCATTGTTCGTGACAAAAATTTTGTAACTGCAAACACGTAGAACACCTACTTTTACACATTTGCGTTATTACCTACGATAACACTTCGAAAGGACTCCGAAAGAAGTTGAAGAAATCAATACTAAATTCGATAAATTTCCATAATAACTGGCAGTGGAAAAACTTCTTTAATTATTTCATCTCAAGATGCAGTTTAAAATATAATATTCTGCTTTTCTTTTATTAATATTTTTAAACATTTTGCATTGTGGAAATGAAATAATTAATATACTTTCGAAAATCCTTGGATTCAGAAATATTAATTCTATTATAGAAAAATAGGCATCTATTAGTTTGACGCTTGCATACTGAAAAGGTAAAAGATAATATTGATGTACTGCTTATTAGTAATAAAAAAAAAATAATAATAATAATATTATTATTATTATTATTATTATTATTATTATATTGTTAAACAATACAGGGTACCGGTTTTAATTTATGAAATCTAAAGAATAAATCTTTAATTAAACACAAGTTAATTATCGCGGATTTTTTTCTCAATGTCAAAACAAACCCCTTTGATTTACACAGAGAAAAATTCGAACCTGTACTACAAAGCAAAATTATGCTCTTCGTAAATAAATATTTTGGAATTATTGTCTAAAATACGATTGAACACCAAAACTTATTACGATTCTTTTTTAAGTCTTAATTTTTTGGCATAAAAAAGAAGTTAAAAGTGTTCGGAATTGCACGCTATTTCTGAATAAAATACAACAAAATTTTCATTATCATTTATGCCATCGAAAAAAATAATTCTGGTTAACTATTGCTCAATTTTTACTACTATCTAGGACAACATGTTTAAACCAATTGACAATCTGATCAGTTTTAGTTAAATTGATTGTCTGTTTAAGTGGAAAATAAATTTTGTATACCTTTTCAATGATTTAAACTCATCTCACTGTATCAGGTGTTCCAAGATTTGGTTAAGTATAATGTACGTTCGGCAGTTGGTATTTCAAAAACAAATAAATAAAAGTGAACCACACAAAATTAACACTCCATAACCACAGTCAACATGAATAATGACGAAATTTCAACTGCAGCGAAATATTTTTTCTTATTTGTTTGAGACATTTGGTGCATTCTACGGTGAGCTTAATGCAAGATATGCTCTAAACATCTGCAACCTTTAACATCTGTATTTTTCTGATTTTCGCTGTTTATGAGCAATGTTCCAATCGTGGTGAATTCTAGCAAATAAATAGATGACAGTTCAGTCACTTTTGAGATAAAAATGGAAACGATTTGCTCATATTTATATCACGAGTTTCTTTGATTTATACATCTACAATTTAAATTGCCAACTATTTTTGTAATCGCAGTTACCTGCCAATCGAATTATTCAGTTGAATCTTTTCAGAAGTGCACAATTTGCTTTTATTAGAATTCAGCCGGAATATGAAAACGGTGATCAATTGTAAGTGCGTGATATTTTATGATATTCTTCTTCCAACCAATTTATTTATTGGCAGTAACTTGAAATGTAGGCCATTCTTTCGCAAAATATTTATAAAACTGATGATTTTCAAATACATTTAGAATTGGCATAAATTCTGTTACCAAGTTATTAAAGCACAGATGTGTGGTTGCTAATATATCGGCAGTTTTCTAATGTAGAATCTCTTAATTTTTTTCATTCAAATTTGATCCAAGATACTCGTCCACATGCGACAAATTTGCCATTACACGAATCATATTTTGATGACTAATCGTTGAGTGGAATTGACCAAGAACAAATGGAGTTTCTCGTAATTTCTTTATGTCATTAAGTGTTTCGCTCTCAAAGCTAATAGAAGGGATGTTGGTAAAATTTGCTCCGATGCGACACATCAACCATCCGATGTATACATCGTCGATCATGAAGAACTGAAATTTGCATTGAAGAAAAATAATTATATAGAAATAAATAGGGGCTTTACTAATTGCGTTTGCATTAGGCACTAGATACAAATTTAATTTATAATCTACGCATTGAATGATTAAAATGTATCTTAGTTAGAACAGTTGATTAATTTTCTGGAAATAATCATACGCAAACAAAGAATTACGTTTAAGTTGCTGAATGAGGAGAGTTCTAAACAAATTTGATTAAAAATCAGAGACTAATTTACATTTCTGGCTTGCTTAAACCTTCTTACCAAACAAAAGTAAATAATCTTTGACACAATCTACTTGTTTTTAAGAAGAGCATTCGCAACTACATACAAATTGAACACGTTCATCAATTTAAAGCATAAAATATCCCGTAGTATATTTATATTATACACAAGACTTTGGGTATTCAAATCTCAATCGATTGTATAGGATTAATTGCAAGTTAAATTATTTCAAAAGTGGACTCATTTTTTATTTATACACCAATACAAAATTTGGCACCTGAATTTCTAATAAGAATATTATGAATGGCTGATAAGACTTTTGAACAAAACTTAGCTTTTCGATAAACGTTGGGCACTCATTGCAAGTGGTTCTTCGCTAGTCACCTTCCTATTTTGCTTTTGTCAAGACCAATATAAGATTGCAGCCAAATATCGATTATTTAATATTTTACGGCTGTTTCACTTCATTGCTTTACACGTGATTGTCATAATTTACAAACCAAATTTATGTGATACGTCAGCCCTGAGTCAAATGCTGCAATTAATTAGCTCTATTACTCTATTTAAGTCCGCAGACGACATTGGAAAGAAATTTAGTTTATGCCAGACAACTGGGAGGTAAGAGCCAAAACACCTGCTTACAAAATGTTTTCAATATTTCTTAATTTTTAATCACAGTTAGTTTGAGTTCAAACGCAATTTGATGAGGATGATGAAATAGAAGGATAAAACCAAATTCTAAATAGGAGAAGCCTTTATTTGATGTAAGACTAATTGAATGAAAAATGGGCTCTTTAAATTAAGTTTCAAATCTTGAGATGAGCACTAAAAACAAAAATTCAAACGTACTAACGATTTCCGACCTTTATTTGTCATTAGCAAAGCAAGTGATGCAATGCGTTTATGGAGAACAAACCTAAATACATTCAGAAGGCAAGCAATTTTGATATGGTGTTCTCGCATCTCGTTGTTTCGCATATCCCTAACTTAACTGGAAACATCACATGCTTTACTTCGATGCAGTCACGGACGTTAAACTTTTGCAGCTTTAGCCGCGCCAATGTATAAATTATATATTTAGACAGACAAGGAGTATGCGAGACCATAAGTGATAAGAGCGCTTTGTTATGCTACTGGTTCAATACAGTGGAATCGTTTGTTACCTCAAGCTTGCAGACATCATTTGTAGAATAGATATCGCCATCCGCACAATCAAAATTTGTCTAATTTTAGAACTTATATATGTGTGACGTAAGCTGAAAAATATAATGTTCGTAACTGCCTAGAAATTGTGCATCCAGTATTTCCAGTCAAGTAAAATATGTGAAAGAAACGTATCTAATTTTTCTTTCTCGATAGTCAGTTTGCCGACGAGTAATTAATGTATCTTTATGCAAAGAGGTAAAAGAGGCCTACCTAATTTTTCTTCCTTACAATATGAATTGCGGTTTGATCCTCGTGATTCTTTACTTCGTCATGCTTTGATAATGAACAGACAAGGTATAATGTATCAGTACCTGTTACTTATTAATGTTTTGCTCTAATGTACGCGTTTATAAATCGGCCAGTCCCATTATATACATACATTTTTCAGTATAAATTAGGCATTGTATAATGTGGACCGGTTTTGTTCGTATCGGAAACTCTTCACGTACTGTCCACAATTTACTGCGGACAGTACGCGATGAATTCCGAACATGGACGAAACCGATCTAGTGGATGAAATGCCTTTTCTACATCATACCATGCTTAGACTTTACTGAAACTTGTATGCATATAATAGGACTGATGCTTATATCAAGATCGCGAGCTTGATTTTATTAATTGCTATCACCGCCTGCGCAAACAATGCTTGTTTAATCTATGTTTAATCTATTTAAATTTCGCAAGCTTCATTTAAGGAATTTTTTTTACTATCTGCCCGATAAATGTTTATTTCACTTTATCAATTATACACATGTCGGAAAAGCTGCAGAAAATTCAAATCCGATATTGGTATGGTCCTAATAATTTGACAGCAATGGATGGTAAAATAAAATTTGGTTTTCTGTCTAATGTTAGTTCACTTAAATTGAGGCCATTTAGCAGAAACAAAATTTGCTAATGTGGTCAAAACCTTTCTTAATTCTAAACACGGAATACCATTCTGATAGAATTTGAATGTAACTGCTCCAAATTTAGCTTTTTATAATCCTTAAATATAGCTCTTTGTGATACCAATAGGAGAAAATATCAATGTGAACAGTCATTTACTGTTTTAAACAGATCGCCTTACCCGTGTATACATTACGGCATGATACAATCGCCAAACCATAGGTGTGCTTAAAATCACTGCTCCACCTGAAACGTATGTCGGAAATGTATTGTATGGATATTCTTTGTAGGGAACTGACCATTTGTCACTAAATCTATGCACAGGTTGTTGCTGCAACACAAAACCTCCAACATATTCGCGGTAGAATTCTGGTAGGACTGCTCTCAACAGATCATTTACTGAACTAGGATTGAGGAAAATATCGTCGTCCACCTGCAGGAGGAAGTGGACATCCGAGCAAAACTCCACAAAAAACTACATTAGAATACAATTTAATCATTATTAAGACGCTAAGACATGCATTTTAATTTAGTAAACGTTAATGTCAAAATATAGAAACAGGTGAAAAACATACAAATTTAATTCAGTTCTCTAGCATGCATCCACGAAACTAAGCATGCCATGAATTGACCTTCCATTGGATCACACATATTTGTGGCTTCTTAAATTCTGTACAATTACACAAATATCAAATAATTTAGCATCCAAACACAAACAACGAAATCAATTTGATAAAATAAATATTCTTATTTCTATGACAATCTAAATTATGAAAACGTTGGCTCCTTTTGAATTATTTCATTTTGTTGGACGAGATCAGATTAGCTCAATTTTCTTGTGCTGCAATATATATATATATATATATATATATATATATATATATATATATATGATAATTGCTAAATTAACATTAAAGATTATATATATATATATATATATATATATATATATATATATAATGAACATGATTTGACATGAATTTTAAATTAAATATTTAGTTACGTTCCCTTATTTGCCTTTATATAATGAAATTTATTCTGGTAAATATGTCAATAGATCATATTCGTCCATAATTCACTTTCATATACAAGTTTTTCATTAAATGATATTTATACATTTAATAGATATACAATGATTTCTGTACGATTGCCGATAGATTAAAACTCACATATCAGCTTGTCAAATTAATTATGTATTGTAATAAATGTGCATTCATCGTCAAAAACATTACATTAATAAAACTCTATATAAAATCGTCAAAAAATGTGAAATTTTCAACAAAATTCAGAAAAATTTTACGAATTATATATTTCATAAACGTCTGCAGTATACAATTATATATTTCGATTAAAATTTATAATTTGTCACAAATACCGCGAATATCCTATATAATATGCACATAAAAATGAAACAACTGC
>JAQBSW010008670.1:0-32857 GCA_029291075.1 Eudiplozoon nipponicum
GAGTTAACTGGGTCATCTTAAGTAAGAGAAAATTATTATAATCCTATATATCTTTTGGTCACGTATTCTCTGATAACCAGTCAAAATTCGACAGTTGAATTTTTTTTATTAGGACGTTTGTGTACTAGTATAGGCAATCATCTTAAAAAACATGAAATTATAAACTCGAATTTTGTAGGTCATAGTTTCATTTAAAATAATTATTAAATAGAACTACTTCACGTGGCCAGTACTCATCTTGATGAAAACAGCTTTCTCTTTAAACTGGATATTAGATAATACCTTTTCATTATAAAACTATTCATATTCTAAATAAATATTAATTTTATTATATATATATATATATATATATATATATATATATATGAAGATTCTAAGCATATTATTCATCTATATATTTTTTGTTCTTGCAAAAGTTTATATTGTTGAATTGCGTGGGTCCAGTGACCTAATGACTAACTTCGGTAATTTGAAATGTTCTTTTGTTTCTATATTTGAAAAGCGCGAAGAAATCCGTCTCGCTGGGAGTAAAATTATCGAAATTAATAGACTCGGCTAGTGCAACTGCTCATTTTCAATTATTTTGTCCTGGTTAGACTGAGCCTCTCTTGAATTTAATTCACTCAACATTAATCGTTGAAAGAAATATTGGTATAGAAAACAATGGGTCGTTAGAAGTCAAAAAGTTATTTCTTCTTATTCACGTCCGGCAGAAGCTTTGTTAAAGTCAGAATTTTATTTTATAAATTGACCTGATAACAACTGTTATTTATTTCTGTATGGATAATTCCGAACAATGTGTCTCATTAAACGAGCTTTAATGAAATACATAGTACATCAAATAAAGAAAGACAGTTGTCTCCCTTGTGCTCTGACGTGAAATTTCTTCTTAATTGCATATTACTGAAACATTGGATCGGTGTTTGTGATTGCAACCTATTCTTAAGAATCTGGAATATATTATTAGCACAACGTGCGTATTATGCTTCTTTTGCTTATGTCACCCTTTAATCATGTGTTTCCAACATGGAAAAGGAAAATCTCAGCCGACACCAGAGATGCGGAGCGCCCCCACTGCCACACCGCAAATCTGTTTATGGATGTTTCCATTAAAATGAAACTTTACATCTTTTGTGCACAACAAAATAAGTTTGCGTGGAGTATGCCCTGGAACCAGAGATCGTGACAGGTTTCGGTCTGCCGCTTAAGCTATAATATCAATGGTTCCTTTAATTGGAACATTTTTAAACAGAGATGTAAAATCGAAGTGCATCATAATCCTCTTTTAACATTCACATAGTTCAATCTATTAACAAACTCAAAGGAGTCGTCAACCGAATTATTACCTAGTGGTGTGTGCAATGGTTATATTATACGGTATAATCATTTAGCCATTGCATCGAACGGAGTATTGGTTATAATTAATATTGATCGCATAGGACAACCTTTCTTGTTTATTTTGCTAAACTGTGGTTTGATAGCTCCGATTGGTTGTTCCCTTAATTAAAATAAATAATTATATATATATATATATATATATATATATATATATATATATATATATAAATTCTGGCAGATGCCAACTAGGTATTGTGTAGGATAGCAATATATATATTGTCCATATTAGGCACTCTGCAAGTACTTTCAAAATGAGGTTTATAATGACGCATATAAGTGTGTATGCGTTTGTGTTTGTGTGTATGCGTTTGTGTTTGTATGTATGCGTGTTTACATTTCCGATAAAATATTGGCAACGGGGCACCCAGTCAATTCGACCAATTTCACAATTCTATACAAAGCAAAATCAGAAAAATTATAATTTATTTATGAAGCTCTTTATATAAAACAACAAGCACCTGACCTAAATATTCAAAAGTTTCATCAACATGATATTCCAATCGACTGGCCAAGAATAACAAAATTCAACAACAATCTACTAGTATCCAGTCAAGACCAAACAGGCCCTCGACTAGAATCCACAAACATACAATAGGATTGGCAACAAACTGAAGTGGAAATAACAGAGGCGCATACGGTGACAGAAGTTTCCAAACAATTTGAGCGTTTAGCACTGCAATCCACACTGGCGCTGTTACCATGTGGAAATTATAAATTTCCGCAACAAGGTGAAACGATCAAATACACTGGGAAAAATAGCACTTGTACATGTAACAGTGAACAATGCGCACAAATGTTTAATTCTCAAGCCATCAAAACAATAATGACCAGATCTCAGACATCACTTTGCAATACTGCGAGAATGACCTTTACATGCAAACACGCATACACACAAACACAAACGCATACACACTTACCAACCAGCCAAAACAAGAAACAGAAGTAAAAACGAGTCAGATTTGTTACCACTAGCATAATCAATTGAAAACCCAAAATGTATAAATATGTATGATTGTATAAGAGATGATTAGTAGTCACGAAATAAGCCGCCTTTATCCACTTTGTTATTAATGTGTTCTTTCTTCCTAATTAGACATTTACTGTGTATTATTAAAAGGCATGGACATTAAAAGAATATATATATATATATATATATATATATATATATATATATATATATTAATTTATATACTTATATAACGTCTGACGGCAGTGAAATCAAGGAATCATCCAATAATAATGCAAATGATAATGACTGTGAATATCCGAACAATAATTGAAATCAACGTAATAATATTGAGGTTGCTGCCAAAATGGATGCTCTGAGTTACAACCCGAGTTCTACGAGCAAGCTTGAATTAGTGCCTGTCTCAGTTGAATCTGTACAGAAACTAATCACCTCATTTGGTACAGGGAAATCTGTCGCCAACGACGGAAGTGAAAAACGCTGTCTAAAGAAAGTGGCGGTAATGGTGCTATTGATGAGGCATTTGCATTAAGGCGAACTCCTCGCTCGATTGCTGATTAGCTAAAAAAAACGCTATTTAAACCGGCTGGAAATTGGTGATTTTGAAATAGACGAATTGAAAAGTAAAGTAAATAAACTAAACCAAGGCACTTCTGTGGCGGATCTGACGGCAAAATTTATCGGGGCTGCTATCGCTGGTAAAAAAATGTTTTTCCTCTAGCCAGAATAAATGTGCCTTGTTTCATATATACCCATCTGTAAATTAGAAAGAAAAAGCTCTTGCATTTGATAGAATTCATTTTTATTTGTGTAAATGGAAAGGTTACTAAGGATATATATATATATATATATATGTGTGTGTGTATTTACATGAAATTAAACAATAATGACAGGATTTGACTATATGTATGTTGTCAGTATAAAATAAATATTGCATAATATAGATAATTTAATTCATTATTCGGCGCTCCTCAGGTACCAATCAGAGTCGCCATATTGGGCGAGTTGCAAGACTCTAAAGTGAATAATTAATGGTTGAAACCCCCGGCCACGATAATAATATAGACCATTTACGATTGCCTAATATGGACGAAATCGGTCAGTTTGATGAACTGCATTTCATACTTTATGCAAAATTTATTATTTATTAAAACATACATATAATCACATTATGTCAATGTAGTATATATATATATATATATATATATATATATATATATATATATATATATATATTTTTTTGATTTTATTTCAAAGGTTAGTATGAACGATGTTGAGGCCTTTGGAAGAAAGGGACGAATACGCACCCAGCCTGATCGAAGACAAAACAGATGCATACGTGGAAATGGTGATCAATCGGATCTTTGTGAAACTGATAGCGCAAATAAAAAACCCGCGACAACGCAACTCGAGGAACTTCAACCAAAGGTTTTACTTTCCTTCACAACTTCGAATCTGGTATAACCATCAGCATCCAATTAGCTTCAGTAATCTACGAGATAACCTTATAAGTTTCTAAATTAAATCTCCGAATAACGCCTGATATCATAGGTTCTATTTATTTTAATGCGTAATCATTTATTCGAAATATTACTTTTACATTTATCAATTCATTTTGTCTACTTTACGAATTCAAAATTTTTTCAATCTTAATTAATAAAGACTTAAGAATTTCCATTTACCTTCAATACAGGTGAATTGATTTACAACCAAGGAACACCCATAGATTTTTATCCATTCTGTTTATACCCCATAAAAATTATCATATCTTATTAATATGACATCCAAAATGGTAATATACCCTCTAGTGCAATCGCTAATTGGGAATTAAAAATCGATCATTGTACAAGCTTGTTCAACAAATTTATTTAACTCGTCCACAACATGGTGCCTCGTAGTAAATATTTCATCCAAATATCTGACATAATGTGATTAATTTTAAAGCTTTCCTCCCTCAAAGTGTTGACTCCAAATAGTGTACAACTAAATTACCTACCTGATCTGTAATCAATTGTTCCACTAAACACCTATTATCTGAGTAAGAGCAATTTTCAGAAACCAAAATAAGCCGATGATGTACAGACATAAGTTCGTATGGTCATGTGAATGATTATGATATCGCTTCTTACCATTATTTATGGATTAAACAAATGAACCTATGCAAGAGATCGAATGCCTATTGGACAGGTAAACAATGAGTGATTGCGAGGCTGGTGGCAACATTTCTTTAAATCAAGTTTGCGAGTTTGAAATAAAACACCAATCACATTTTATTTAGCCATTCATCGAACAGAATAGCAAAACTGACTGACGGTAGTTTTGTAGTGTTGTTCGACGACTGGTTACATACAATGGGACTTGTGTTGGTTCAAGCTTGCGAACTTGATTCAAAGTATTGGACAGGTATATCGTTTTGCATCAAAACCTCATTTCGAAAGTACTTGCAGATTGCCTAATAAGGACAAAATTTCCATTGCTATCCTACACAATACCTAGTTGGCATCTGCAAATTTGCATATAAAGAGATAGGCGCCTGTATTAATCTCGCAATCTCGGTGTAAATGAATGAAGATAAGACGTTGTATCGATCACAATCTCTAAAGGAGGCGATAGATTTGCTTTGTTCAAAATACACGATCATGCCAAAGTTGTTTCACAGATTTAATCTATGTATCTCACCACAGACCTCTGGTCGCCAGAATCCGATTTAAATTCTTCTTCTTATTGTCAAATGTAAATCACGCCAGTGCTAATGCATTATAACTAGTAGCAAATATTCAGGATCGTCTACACTTCTGTTGGGATTCCCCTTATAGCAAACGTCGTACTTCATATTTTCCGCGAACATGTACACAATAATTATTTGATAATAAACTGTTCTAAGTAGGGTTCTGTCCTATGTTTACTTAGCTCTTCCTTTTTCGGCAGAAGGTGTATAAGTACTCTCACTATAATTCTTCTTGACATTTCTTGACTGATCGCGCTAAATATCAATCAAGAAGAATGAAAACAAAATTGCGAAACTGGATTAATTGAAATTGCCTGATCTACGCTTTGACTAACACTGGCCGAACTCTGGTTGATTTGTTTCTAAAATGATATGTTTGCGACCGTTATCGGCCATCTTCTTCAGTTCCCCCATCATTGCAAGTTTTACAAAACAAACTAATGAAGCAAGCGCGATATTTCATCTGGCCATACCATTTATCTATCTATTACTATCTAATGAGAGGTCAATCTGAAGTATAAATAGAGCGAAAATGATTAGGTTGGACTAAATAAATTTATACATCGCACAGCAGAAAACGCCCAGCAATAGAACACACGCAGAGTCACATAAACACACAAACAATTAACCTGTTTATATCCTATTACTGTACAAATAACTTGTGTTCATATAACTACAGAGAGATAGGTTTTCATCTGAGTGCTTCATCATTTCGTAATTTATAAAAACCCAGAATCCAACCGGCTTAGAGTGAATTTAAAAAATTTGCCGCTATTGCGTCAACGTTTCCTGCCTTGATTGATGTGTTTAGCTTACAATGATCTTGTATTTGCTTGTTTAGTAGTCGGCTGGTCCTTCATAAATTTAAATGAGCATTGGTAGCGTGGGCGGTGATAACAATTAAATAAATCACGGTTGTGATCTAGAAATAATTACCTGTCCTATTATTTACATACATTTTTCGGTGTAAACTAAGAACTATGTAATGCAGAAAAGGCAATTTATCCAGTAGAACGATTTCGTCCTTAATGGGAACTCATTACGTAGTGGCTCAAAGTTTCCGCGGACAAGGATCGAACCTTGGCACTTCTGCTGCGGAATCTCTTGCTCTAACCACTGAGCAACCCCACCGCATACTACACACAATTATCAATTACATACTAGTTAATGCTTCGTGTTTAGCCTTGCTTTCAGGTTGAGCCTAAAGGGCATAGCTTTAGAATTAACGGATATTAGACCGTTTGATTGTGAGTAGCTGGCCCTTTACATTTGTGTTAATCTGGTGCTCCGCTCTATAAACAACCGTCAATGTTGTATTAATCATTCAGAAAATTGTTTAGTATTTTTTGTTCCCTTCAAACGGCGAACTAGCACGTGTAGTCCTTCGATTTGGTGCGGCTTAAATGCTTCTTGATTTAAGTAGTATTTAAACGCATCTCTATGCACGGTGCTGTCCTTCTTGTTGTGGATTTGACCGCATTTTTCTTGTTTGTGATTCTTGTTGTTGCTTATCTTTCATTTAGATAATTTGTGTATGAGTAAAAAAGGAACTCTTTTATATATATAAACCTACTCAACTCACTCACTAAAGGCTAAATTCCAGGTGAAAGTTTTTTTATTACATAATCCTGTCATCAATCTGTCAATCCATGCCCATCCTTAGTATATATTTTATGTATAATTATACAGCATCATGAAAATCTGTATAATTATACATAATATATATACTAAGGATGGGCATGGATTGACAGATTGATGACAGGATTATGTAATAAAAAAACTTTCACCTGGAATTTAGCCTTTAGTGAGTGAGTTGAGTAGGTTTATATATATAAAAGAGTTCCTTTTTTACTCATACATTCTCTTCTCTGTCAACTCCCTACCACTCTCTCTACATATCTATCTCTCTCTGTCTGTCTGTCTATCATTCTCCTCGTCTTCCTCTTACTGTGAGTAGTTGCTCATTTTTCGATATTCCTGAAAAACATGCTTTATTTACCAAAGTAGTCTTCCATTTTGCTACTAAAAATGAGCTTTGAGTTTATTTTTAACTCGCTTTCAAACAAATATTTTAACAGGTAAGTAATAGAACTTCAAAGTAATTTAATATGGATAGGCATAAAGGAGGCAAAATGAAAGACAAAAGACACAAACTGAGGGAAAATGAAATTGTTAAATTAAAGCAGACTGAGAAAGATGAAAAGGTTATACATACAAATTGAGATTAGGAGAAAAATAAATAGATTTCTGGACTAACATCAAAACACATCCACGTAACGAAGAATCGTTTTAAAACTGAAAAGAACATTACTAAGTAAATTAACTTTGTTAAATTGCAATATAAAAAAAGCCTATTTGTAACCAATTTCGCAACATCGCCAAACCAACACCAATCACACAAACTAATGAGACTGAAAATGCCATGGTCAACATCACAGCATGAAGAACAACTGTCTAACGGCTATGTAGCCGCAATATATATATATATATATATATATATATATATATATATATATATATACAATAATATATATACAATATATATATATATATATAAATATATATATATATATATAAAAATAAACATATATACCATATATATACAAATAAACATATATAAAAAATATATATATATAAATTGAGATTCAGTGATGCGGCTCCCACCCAGAGTTTTCGTGCATACACCAAGATTGGCAACTAATATCGGCCGTACAATTTATACGCCATCAAGAACAAAATTTTTTTTACAATTTTCGTCGTACCTATACAATTTGAACAATTGAATATTATTGACCCGACGAGGAGTAACACCAATTCTCTAAATGAATTTCGGAACTTCAGATAGGCACTAATACCGGTTTATTTAACTAGTCGCACAACATAGCATAACTGCCGTAAGATGCAAAAAAAATAATTCAAAATTAAAATTTCGTGGCCGTCATCTGTGCAAGACCCATCCTTATGCTATTTTATTAAATCAATAAACAATAAATTATACAAAAGACGGGTATTTCGACAAATTAAAATTAAATCGCTTATTGGATAACTTGCAAAATACTAAAGATAAGTTCCGAAAACCTTTGATGGAAATAAATTATCGATTAGAAAATGCCGTTTTCAATGCAACGAATAAGCTGATTAAATTAGGCAAGGAATTGAGGCAAATTTTAAAATTGAAGCTGAAAACTGAGACAAGTAATTACGTCTGATAAAATAAATTGCTTTTAAATGACGACGAATTCAATGATAACCTGTTGATAGAAATGATTAACGAATGTAAAACTAATGACCGATTAAAAAACTCTCCCATCTATATCCGCTTAGAATAAATACAGTTTACCTAACTGATTTTATTTACTATTACGCCACCTACTCCACCAATCCAATCCTGCCCCACTTGCCCACCGAATTTCCCAATTATACTTAAATGTTGCCGAAAATTTTGATGTTGCAACTAAATTCTCAAAAGTCCTATAAAACGGCAAACGTGTACTCTTGCAAAAGGCGGATGTAAAAGGATGCTTCAATAGACTGGTAATCAAATTCTGCCGATAAATTCTCTTACACATATGAAAATGCGCCAATATTTATTGCTCTGTAAATTGCAAACCTACTATGATTAAACAAATATTAATTACGCTGATGGTGGTAACAATTCTTCAAATCAAGTTTGCGAGTCATCGAATAAAATAGCAAAACTACCACCAGTCGCACGCACTGACGCGTTTCGACCTTCCATGATCATCATCAGAGTACGACGGTAAACTGTCTAGTGAGGATCAAACCACATTTTATATATATGGAGAACAAAATTGGATATGCGGCTCTTACCTCTAGCAGTCTCGCATACATTGAACTTGACTGTAAATTTCGGCTGTACAGTTTCTATGCAGTCACGAACATTAACTAATTGTATCTTTCGCCACATACATATAGATAGACCATAAAATTAAACAATAATTGATTGCGCGTATGGTGGTAACAATTCTTCAAATCAAGTTTGCGAGCTTGAAGTAAACACAAATCCCATTGTATTTAACCAGTCGTCGAACAACATGGCATAGCGGTAGTTCTGCTATGTTCTTCAACGACTAGTTAAATGCAGTGGGATTGGTGTTTACTTCAAGCTCACAAACTTGATTTATAGAACCTACTATGATGTCAGCGTCAGCTACAAAAAGAACGCTAAATAGAAAATTGCGACCAACATTCGAGTTAGAAATCGAATCTCAGAAATGACTTCGAATGTTAGTGAAATGTCAACTCGCAAAGGCCACGAAAGTGATTGTAATTAAAACAATATCCAGTCGCACATGTATTCCGCAAGTTTTTAAATTCATGGAAAAATATTGCAATCTTTAGAGCTATCAGCAATTTTCCAACGATAGATGCATAAATAGTACTCCCATAATCCGTTTACCTAGTTGATAAAGTAGCACACCTACTAACACGTGCTAGTAAGGATGAGTTTGAGCTTACTTATTCATCTTCGGAGCATGAAAGTAAACTATCTAACATATATATATATATATATATATATATATATATATATATATATATATATATATTGAATTGAAGGATGATGACATGATTTGATAGTCAAATTTGTATAAGGTGTTGCGTACTTAGTAAAAAATTAGTTCAAATAGGATCAGAGGTATAAACCCAATTCGACAAGAACGAAAGGTGTAAACTCATGTAGTCATGCGTCACCTGCGTACTGAAGATTAATAAGTTGCAACCAGGATTACGCCCAAAAAATGTGTGACAGATGGACAGTACAATCTCCTATACATATTAGCTCTCCGAAACAAATAATATGTTACTATTATATATACTTAATTAAATGATGTCATTAGTACCAAGAAGTGTGAAAACTGATATCGATCGAGGCCATAGTGTATGGATTGACTGGAGAAAAATATTTTCAGATGAGAGTTGTATTTCTAAATGTTTGGGAAATTTAGCATAACTTTAAAACAATTCTGCTGGCACCATGTACCAACTCGACAAACATAGTCTTGGTACTAAGTACCAACTCGGCTATCATTATTTTAACATCATGGACCGTAAAAAATAGGAGGTTTCACCATCCAAGTGTCCCACATAACTTCACCAAATTTATAGTTGGTATATACCAGAGTTCTGGCTCCTACTGATGAGTCGTCAGTAAGCACGAAACGCATGTTTACACGAGATTAAGCCTTTCTTTCATGCTGACTTTGTAATTTGTTACTAGATATGTACACCTAATACACAAGTGCATATATATTAGTTCAACGCAACATAAGGACTTGATATTATTTTTAATTAGTAAACAATGAAAGAAATCTATGTTTCAAATTCAATTCGTCCACAGTTTAGTATTGTTCTTACACGGAAAGTTTAATCTGTAGCCAGATTTACTGCGACGAGAGATTGACCGCCCCCCTCCCCCAAGATGCTCATTCTAACTCATAAAACGCATTCTATACTCTACTTTGGCCATGCATTGTACGCTATTTGAAGCTTTCTAGTAGTTTATTTATTTCATTTATCAGCATTGCGCTCTTTTCAGACGTAACCGTAACAGCTGCAGCCAGAGATGTAATCCTCGAACATCCGGTGCAGAGTCATACAGGCTTCGCTGCGAGTGCTCCACTATTTTGGATAAATTTTGAAGGTCAATAGTGTTTTTGTACTCTCCCTCTCTCTCTCTCTATGTGAAATATCGTCTTTACGGCTCGTTGTAGTACAATTTGAATTGATAAACTACGAGTGGTTCTGACGTTTAAAATTCATATGTCCAATCATCTTCGAACTATTGTTCTACTTTTTGGAACCGAATTCTAACTCGTATCGTTAGCAGATAGGTTACTTAATTTGACTTATCTATCTGTTGGATATCTACTATTTATCAAAACTTAAAAATAAATCTGTCTGTTCAAGCAGAGCTCACTACGAGGTGAGGAATGATATCCGCAAGAAAATGACAATGCCCGATATTGACTTTCTCTTTAGCTTATTCTGAGGTCAAAGTGGACCTGCTTTTAGTGCCGTCTTTGTAGGGCTTACAGTCCACACCGGATCCACCATAATCAAAATCTGATTTCTCTCGTGTACAACTTGTTTTTTTCTGCCTCTCTGGCATTATGCGAGAAAGAAACCTCAGTATTTATATACTTAACTGAAGTCACATTTATGACAAAGCCTAATTAATAAAAAACAACGATGACATACCATAAGGCTCTCTCTGAAGAAGCAAGTGTTTTCAATCAATTTACCTTTTAGGGTCTTACTTGTTCTAATGTGATAGAATAGTGTGACTGTAACTAGTTGTTCTAGGTTGCGTGGCTGGTTAAATAAAATAACGTCGGTGTTTATATCAAGTTCGCAAACATGACCTAAGAATTACTATAATCAAGGTCGTGAACTGGATAAAAACATTTGTCAGTATAAACTAGGTATTGTATAGTGTAGAAAAAGCAATTCATCCAGGAGACCGGTTTCGTCCTTAATGGGAACTCATCACTTACTGACCAGAATTCGCCACGGACAGGGCTCGAACCTAGGCACGTCTGCTTCGGAATCTGGTGCTCTAACCACTGAGGCTATCCTGCCGCACACTACACTACACACAATTTTCAGTTATATACTAACTAATGTAACTTGGTTAGTCAATTTTTCCTTTAGGTAGAGCTCATATGGCATCCATTTAGACCCAAAGTTCCAACTAACCATGCCCAATCTGTCATTACTGAACAGACACCACACTACATGGGGAAGTGGTATTGAATTGAACATTTATATAATTAAACGAACATTGGTTGCGCGGGCGGTGATAACAATTATTATAATCAAGGTAGCGGTCTTGATATAAACACCTGACCCATTAATTACTTACATATGTCAGTATAAACTAAGAATTGTATAGTGTAGAAACGGCAATTCATCCAGTAGACCGGTTTCGATCTCAATGGGAACGCATCACTTACTGGCCAGAATTTGCCGCGGACAGGACTCGAACCGGGTCACGTCTGCTTTGGAGTTTGGTGCTCTAACCCCTGAGCCACCCTGCTGCAATGTTTAGGGCACTAGTTTCCGAAGCAGACGTGTCCAGTTTCGAGCCCTGTCCGCGGCTAATTCTGGCCCGTACGTGATGAGTTCCCCATAAGAACTAAAAAACGGTCAACTGGATGAATTGAATCAATGTTCGTTCAATTTATCTACATGAATGTTTTGTCACGATTCGCGGAATGACTGATTGTTTGAAGGCACAGTGCACTTATCCGAAATTTGTTGAAAAATCTAGTGGGATTTGAGCATATTACCAATTCCGACAGATGATCGATCAGCACGCTAATCTACTCACGCCTTAGTTGTCCAGAATCGATAATTTATTTTGGCTTTTAAAATTTTTCTGCTCCTATTAAAAATTATCGTGTTACTGGGGCCCACCACGCGTTGCGCAAATAGCAAAATGAGCACTTTAAAGAAAGGCTGATGAAAAAATCGAAACATGGACTTGAAAGGTGAACAAATTTCCCTCTCATTGTGAATACTCGCTTTATGAGGCATCTTGATACTGATGGTAAAACAGAAATGCAATCCATCCACCATATTATGGTTTCTATTTTATTTAGCACCTCCGATAGAATAGCAAGTACCGCTTTCGTAAGCAATCGAATCTGGAGACGTTAGGTTTACAGGCACGCGGCACATTTCCCACGCCACGGGACCCACACATTGCGTGCATTTAAATATTTCCTACTTACTTATCCGACCGGACCTAAAATATCTCAATTATCCACGCATCGAAAAAGTAATAAGAGAAACTCTGCAAACTACTAAAAATACACTAAAATACACACAACATCAAGGATTCTCTCATGCCAACAAAAAACTGAAAATGAAAATATCCATGACTAAAGAATGGACTCATGTAATTCTTCATCATATCTTGCTAAAATTTTAATGCAAATAAACAACGACTATATTGTGTGATGTGAAGAAATAGGAACTACAGATTTTCATATGGATATTAATAGTCCCAAAAAGCTCATACTAACATGTAAAAAAACATAAAGTTTACCTTCGAAGGTAAATTGTTTCTAAATTTCAAGGATGTAACCATGAGAAGTTGCATTGTTTCTCTCCTGGCTAGTTTATTCATTTACAATCCTAAACAAACGAAGCTGAGAAGCAAAATTGACCAGTGTATATTTCACAGAATGTGTGGGAATTATTTACGGTTTCTCATTATAGAAGAAGTAGATTCAGCTCAAGCCATGAACAAACGAATAAAGCCTATTCAGAAACCGGGCAATCTTCCATTTGTGAACATCCAACACCCTTGACACCTGAACGGTGATTTAGCACTGAAGAAAGGCATAATATATTCATTCATCCGACAATACACTGACTATAATAACAGTGTGCTAACATCGTACATGAGGACAGTAGTAAATAACCTAGCAAAGCGTATCAAAAATTTCTGCTCCGAATACAAAACGGAGGACGAGCTAAGCTACTTGAGAAAAAAATGCCTAATGAAAAACTACTCGGAGCAGTTTACAAAAGTCAACAACATACTGAGCATAATTTGTCTTAAAAGAATGCAAAAAAAGATCTCTTCCCAAACTTCACCTTTCTGGACGACCTACCAGCCACGAATTCTGTTTATGTTTGTTTACTGCGGCTGACTCCTTTTGGAGGATAAGCCGGCTCCATTGATATTCATGGAGTTTCTTGGGAATTTGGTACAAGTGGTGTCCCCTCACCACTCGGCTTTTTGATCGAGGACGCACCTCTAGCCTTTGCACATCCAAGCGCAGTCTGCAAGGCAGCAGTAAGTTGCATAGTTGCCGGTGGCTGTTGAGAGCTCATTCGCCATTCGGAAGTACGGGGTACTGTCCAGGAGTCCATGTAATCCTGTGGCTGTTGAACCCTTTTGTGGCGGGGAACACACGCCGAGTCATGGTGCCGTCGTCGGGCTCATGTGGTATTTTATAGGAGATCCGATTGCCGGTCGGAAATCCACCACGCCCTGGTGACACCACCGCCATAGCCCCGTTAGCACATGTACGATCGACCATCGAGACATGGTTGACACCGTCGTACCACGTTGAGGAGGGGATGGACACAAATTCTGCGTGTTAGTTAAATCGAATAACGAAGCAAATTACCTTAAGGCGGCTTTCAGAATTGTCTCTAGAAGACAGAGTACCATAAAGCTTGATTCCAAACAACAAAAACCAATTCTCTTCGACTCCTTCGTAGTTCACTACTTTTACATATTCCGTAGCACATATATTGGAAGTATGAAAGAGCATTTACTTACCAGAAAACACCATCAATTACGCAAAATTTGATTTAAAAAAGCCTTGAGCCGTTAGGAAATTCAATGCGCTTGTGGGATATCTTTGAAAAGCAGCATTTACAATTTGACAAGTATCACGTTTCTACTTAAGGCAACGCTGTAAATATTGTTAAACTTATTACGAAGCTCTTTATATATAAAAGTACTTGATCCAGATAGTAAAATGTTCCACCAGCTTGATAATGTATTCCAATGACCACAAATAACCGATCTCACAATAATATTCTAGTATCCAAGCCAAACTGACCTACAGTTGGCACGAAAATTCAAACAATTAGCGAAACTAGCAATAAAATTTAGTAGAATCGGCTGTGTGGCCGGCACTCTTGTCATATTGAGCAGCTCTCGATTCGGCACAACTAGATGAGTGAATAATATTGGAGGTTGCACACCGTGCGTTGTTACTAGGTGGATACAGGAAAACTTATGTAAAACATGACATCACAGTTAACTTAGGGAGAAACAAAATTTTCGTATATCCATTAGCTAATAAAGCGAAATCCTCAACAAAACTTAGCCTATCGCTAGAAGAGCGCCTAGACCTTCACCTCTACACACACACACACACACACACACCCACACCCACACACACACACACACACACACCCCCCCACACACACACACACAAAGAAGCACACCCAAATACTCGCTATTAACAGAAAAACACTTATGACGTTTGCAGTTTGATGCAAAACAAGATAAAAATTAACCTTTGCCTCATTTATTTCATCAACTGAATTCAACAAACGGGTTTGTGCCCAGTTAAGTTTTTACGGAATAAATTTGCCAACAATTAATAATAACCATACTTCCGAAAATCGAAGGGTCTTTTTCGTAAACTATATATAATTTTTAATATTAAAATTCGATGGGCATCAAAAAGAACACACACACACACACAAAAAAAAAAAAAAAAATATATATATATATATATTAGAAAAAAAATCATTTAATTACAAAGTGAATAACGGCCGTTTATTTCGAAAATACTAAACTTCATTTTACAATCTTTCATTTACATATATCTTGCTACCCACATAACGTAAACCAAGTATGTATTTAAATAAAATACTGTAAAGTGAAGTTTGGAATTGTCGAAATAAATGACTAATATCCGCTTTGTAACAAAATATGTTTTCTCTTCCTAATAAAAAATATACTGTGGAATATTCAAAGACATTGGACACAATATATATATATTCTTTATTATCGTCCCATTGCCTTCGAATATTACACGATCGGCATATAATTAAGGAAATACAAAATACTCAATTAATAACAAAGTAGATAATGGCCATTTATTTCGAGAATACTGAACTTCGCTCTACAGTCTTTCATTTATATACATTCTGGGTTTTCATTTGAATATGTGAGTAGTCACAAATATGACTCGGTTATCTATTTCTTGTTTTGGATAATTGGTAAGTGTGCATGTGTTTGTGGTTGTGTGTGTGCGTTTTTGCAGGTAAAGGTCCTTCTCACTGTATTGCAAGGTGATGTCTGAGATCTGGTCATTATTGTATTGATGGTTTGAGAATTAACCATCTGTTCGAATTGTTCGCTGTTACGTGTACGAGTGATATTTTTCCGAGTGTAGTCTTTAGTTTCAACATTTTGCGCAAATTGTTTTTCTTCACTTGGTAACAGCGCAAGTGCGGATTGCAGTGTTGAACGCTCATATTGTTTGGAAACTTCTGCCACCGTATGCGCATCTGTTTTTTCCTCTTTAGTTTGTTGCCAATCCGATTGAATGTTTGGTGATTCTAGTCGAGGACCTGTTTGGTCTATCCTGGATACTAGTAAATTGTTGTTGAATTTTGTTATTCTTGGCCAGTCGATGAGAATATCATGTTGATGAAACTTTTGAATGCTAAGGTCAGGTGCTTGTTGTTTTATACCAAGGGCTTTATAAATAAATAATAATTTTTCTGATTTTGCTTTTTGTAGAATTGTGAAATTGGTCGAATTGACTGGGTGCCCCGTTGCCAATATATGATCGGAAATAGCTGATTTTCCTGATGGTGTCAAGCTTTGTTAATCAATTTCTGTGGTAAATGTTGCTGGATTATGTTTATTAGTTGCTTCCTTGTAGTACGTCCGATATATGTGCTACCGCACATACATGAGAATTTGTAGACTATGAATGATTTGGAGAGAATTGGCAATTGATCTTTGGCATCCAACCTCATGATTCTCTGTGTACTAAATGTGATATTAACTTTAACACTGGGAAAATTCTCCTTGGTTATTCTCTTCAGCCGCCGTGGAATTATTGAGGTTGGTACGTCGCCTCTAAATGGTAAGTTTAGGAAGACCTGGCCCAAATTTTCAAAAGTTTCATCAATATGATATTCTAATCGACCGGCCACGAATAACAAATTTCAACAACAATTTACAAGTACCCAGGCAAGACCGAACTCGGCCCCCGACTAGAATCAAAAAAAATTCAATCACTAGCTGTAGCTTGTTTGTGATTCCGATTCGTGCAATCATTGCGTTCTAGCATTAGAATGAGCCACGATGCAAATAAAAAACATAGCGAACTTTCCTCTACTGCTTCATACATAATATAATCTCTTGACATAATTTCCATAGATACCCCAATCAACCTCGGTGATCTGTTGCGACTGCAAATCGTTATTCGTCATTCTGGTTAATTTAGTGACCAGTCTCAGCAAAATGACGTGCAATATTTTACTTAGTAAAGTGACCAAACTTGCATGTCCTTCTTTGTTCCAGTTATCTTGCCACCAATCAGCGCTCAGTTTCAACCACACACAGTCTTTTCATGCCATGCTATAAATTCATTATGTAACGAACTGTTTATTTTATTTATTTTTGGCAGTGAAGATTACTGGCAAAGTGAAAGACTGACTTGAAATTTTTCATATGTTGCATTTCAATGCTATTTTTTTGTTTTACTTTTCTCTTTAGTTTACAGTTCGAAAATGTCATGACCTTACGATCCACCTTCACTCGATCATATTTTGCGTACTTTAATTGAGGATTTAATTTAATTATAGCAGCCATCATTGTTGGTCTGACTATCAAACGACCGCAATCATTAGTAATGAATAGTTCTTACAGCTTGCTTAATTCTACATCCCTATGCTTATTATCTGTTTATGTACGGCTCCTTATTTCCAATCATTGTAACATCGGATAACGATGTTAAACTAGAAATTAGAAAGAATCCATGAATTAGTAGGCTTCTTTTGAAAATATCTTCTAATTTCTAAACAATTGAAATTAAGTTGATAACCACAAACGGTAATTCACCCTATTATCCCTTTTCAATTGTATATTGGATTTAGCTCATGTAATCAATTAAATTTAAACAGTTTGCCCTATCTTCATATACACGATTCTAGATCACTAACATTTCAATCATGAATCGTAGATAACAATTCAACTTAAGGGCTGTCATTACTTATAGATTTCTTCAATTTAATGCATAAATAGAGTTTTTTTCAATTGGAACACCTCTAGTTTGTTTATAAGCTTTTATCCTAAATGTTAATTAATATAGGACAGTTAGATACTCATCTTCTCAACAAGCCTAAATGTCAATTTACTTGATTTAAATATTAACATGCGAATAATAACGCATCAAAAACCAATCATGGCCTCATGCACCGACGTATTTCTGCAAATGAGTACATATCTAGGATCGCCAACGTATCACCTTCATCTCTTACAGGTTCATCACGAATTTCAAACAAATAATAGAATTCATCAAAATGTTTTCTAAAAAATAAGACTATTCTCTAATTCTGTGTCAGAGAAACATTGAAATTTCATATGCTGTGGTGTGGTGAACATTGACAGTACGTCACAATGGTTTACCAGATATTTTCACATTTACCGAACAGTACAGTCTGGGGGCAGCTTTTTATCTCTTTATGTACCTATTACATGGTGCTGTGTCCAATTCTACAGTAAGGGGAGCGTATTATTGATCGATAACTGATTTCGATCAAGGACAGAATGCATGAATTTAAAAGTGTAACAGGTTTTCAATCGTAGTTTAAATTGTCAAATTTGGTGAAATTCGTCATACCTTTAAATTCATTGTATCGATGCCATTTACCGCTTCGGCAATTATAGTGCTGTCGCAATTAACAGGCTCGCTATACATTATGGTTACGGAGTTAGCATTGAAGTTGCATTGTCGAACGCTTTATATGAAGTTGAGTCTGCCACTCACCGAATAATCATACGTATATACGTTTATTTTGTTTGTTTGTTTATGCTGACTTTAATAAATTATTTTGTTTCTATTTGAATTACTTTGTTACTAGTTTCTCAATAACTAATACATAGATAATGCATATATATATATATATATATATATATATATATATATATATATATATATACGATATATATATATATATACTATATAGATATACGATATATATATATATATACGATATATATATATATATATATATATACGATATATATATATATATATCAGATATATATATCAGTTAACCACAATCAATATTATATAACTATTTTAACTAGCCATTGCATGAAACTGCTGTGGCCTAACCGAGACACAAGATAATGAAAACACACAACTAAACAACAACAACAACAACAACAACAACAACAATAGAACCTGTATTTTCCCAATCAAACTGAAGCAAAAAGGGAATAAATAATTAAAATGACCTGATTTTTTTCAAATTGTGCCTAGCGGACGCACGCGAATGTCAGACGGCGACGATAACCTAATTTTGCTTTTAGGCGAAACGCATTAGAAGTAAATTATATATATATATATTGCAACTTTTAAAATGTTTCAATTTTCATTGCGTCAGTAGTCAATCTTAGCCGCAATCGTTGCCTAAACTATAGTTTACATTTGCTGTCACGTATAGCAGGACACGTTGACAGTCCTGTATAGTCACTATAAACTATACATTGCACTAGGGAGCAAACGCAATTAATCCGTTGCACCGGTTCCGTCCTCATTGAGAAATCTTCAAGTACTGTCCAGAATTTATGGCGGGCCGAGTCTGAAACCCTACACACTGCGGCACACGTAGCGCATACTACACGCAATTAGAAGTTATGTACTAACTTATGCTTCTGCTTGAACCTTCATTCATTTGGTACCTATTTGGAATATATTTAGACCTGAAAAAGTAAATGACCATCTCCGATCTGTCATTACGAAACAATCACCATGCCACTTTGGGATGTTATATTGATATTTATCATTTATATTTTGCGAGTATAAATTAATCATTGCATCAGGTAGTACAGGAAATTCATTAAGTAGACCGGTTTCGTCCTTAAAACGGCATTCTTCATGTAATGTAGAAAAATAATAGGAAAATGAGCAACGGCTGAAAACTTTTTGTGTGCATTGCTTGTAGCTGAAAATTATGAAAATTTGTCACGCTTGCATATTTTAAATGCTATTGTCGTGATTTGTTGTTGGAAGTTCTTTCTGCACACCTGCGTTTCGTGCCTACTGTCGATTCAACAGTAGGAGCCAGTACTCCGCTCTATTCCATCAAGGGATATCTGGATAGGCTAAATTATTATTACCTGTTACTACAGCAGATCCATAAATTCTGGCCTTTATCGACAACAGTTGTCACCACTACAGGCTCCGTATTTATATTATTTATAGTGAGTCGACTTTGAGGTCGCTTTGTGGAAGACTTTATATGAATTTCATTGCATTACTGCGTGAAAATATATTCGTATAGGAGACTGTGCAGTCGACCAGTCCCACATTTCTTGGTCAAATATTTGGTGGGTGTAAGGCATAATGCCAGCTCCTACTGATGAGTCATCAGAAAGCACGAGATGAGTGTGCACGTGAGATTATACCTTCCTTTGGTGCTAACTCTTTTTTTAACCTTCTAGAAATATTTGAGCTAATTTGTTACCATGTCCGAAATACTTAATACACAATTACACAAATTAGTTCTCCGTAGATAACAATAAATAAAACCGCTGGGTTTGCAGATTGCAGTATTGAACGCTCATATTGTTGTTCAATTTCTTTTTATGCTAACGACGGTAGAAATGCAGCCATTTTTCTACTGCTAGTTGTCAACGTGGGTGCTCTGGCTTGCCTAGATACTAGTCATTGTTGTTGGGATGTGTGTTTCTTGGCCAGACGACTAAAATATCTTGCTGTTCTATCTTGTTGTCCCATGCAAAGTTCTTATATGTATAATAATTTTTCCGGCTTTTCTTTGTGCAGAACTGAAAAATGATCAAATTGGCTGGATGCTCCGTTTCAAATATATGATCGGTGATAGCTGATTTTCCTGACGGCACCAAGCCAATTTTACTCATTTTCTGTGGTAAACGTTGCTGGATTTCTTTTGATCAATTACACGGGATTTGGGGAGAATCGGCCATTGATCCTTGACGTTCAACCTCATGATTCTCTGTGTGTTGAAGATAATTTTAACTTTTGCACTAAGGAAATTTGGTACACGTAATAGCTAACAAAAAGAACACCTGGTCACTGCTCAATCTATGAATACAAGAAGTCAATCTGTAATACAATCAGAATGATTCCCACACACACACACACACACACACACACAGGCACGCACAATGGCACGTGCTCAAAAAACACCTCGCAATAAACCACCAACAAGAAATAAATGTAAAACTAAAAATCAAACTATTTTTCACTTCTTTAAATCAAGAAGTTTGCGAGCTTGAAGTAAACACCAATCCCATTGTATTTAACCAGTCGTCGATTAAAACATAACAGAACTACCGCCAGCCGCAACGCACTGACGCGTTTCGACCTTCCTTGATCATCATCAGAGAACGACGGCAAACTGACTATCGAGGATCAAACCGCATTGAATATATATGGAAATCAAATTTAGATATGCGGCTCTCACCTCTAGCAGTCTCGCATTTGTCACTTAATCAAATGTAAACCCAGGACGTACATAACTGAATGTTTGGATAAACAAAGGTCAATATGCACTTTGTCATAAAATGTGTGGATTTTGCTTCCAAATAAAATGTGTACTGTGTTATATTGGAAGGCAGTGGATGCTATAAAAGTATGTATAATTGGTTTGGTGTTCATATAATGCTCCAAAATTTGATTTGAACAATTTTTATCACCGCCGGCGCAATTATTGTTTGTTTGCCTTTAAAGTGTTCAATTGCACAAGAGTATTTTAGTTAAGATCAAAACGTAATCTTTTCGACTTAGTCGCTAATTAGAGTTATTTCACAGGATACGGGTTTATAAAATCTTCTAGGGAAGCTTAATTGCTGACCTGGCGGGTTTACTGTTCAGAATGGAGCAGAGTTGGACACCATAGAATCCAGCATACAATTGTAAACAAATGAATGAAAGAGAAATTCAAGAAATGTACACAGTCGGAAAATCAAGGCAATATCTATTAATCGATGTAAGCGTCATTTGATAACATGAAACGTCTCAATTGCGAGACCCTAGAAACCACTCCATTAAATTCACTCCATCTCTCACATATTTATTATAGGGACTTAGGCTTTATAGTTCAGTTATTACTAAAACATTATAGCTAATCAAAAGTCAGCGTAAAGAGCAGTGTAGTGAAATATGTGATCAGACAACTCAAGTCTGGCGGTTCAACTAAGCAACATTCATGCTAACAAATTGAGCATCAAATAACAAATAGCAATAAAACGTGCATACATATAATGCTAAATTTCTATTGTCTGTGCGAATAGACATCACTGTCTCCGCTCCGAAGCAATGTATCACGATACCTTTTAGATAAATTAATCAAATAATTGAGGAAGATCTACGAGCATGTATAATTGTGCAGATGGGCTTATTATTTACTAACATTTTCCGTAAGAGCTAATCGACCACTGGAGTATATTTTCTTTATACATAAACAAATAAATTAATAAATAAAATTATATGCTTAATTATTGTATTGATTTAAAAATTCTACGTGATAGCATTATGTGTTTGTCTTGATAACATTCTTATTTGACTAAAATAGTCTAATAATAATTCAGCTTTCGGTGACCAATGATGTTATTCGTTGAGGAGTAATTCATTCAAAGATCATTTAAACCAGTGCGAACTATTAATATTCATTAATAAAGCTCTTCTTCTAGAAAGCATAGTTTCTTCTTTTAATAAAAATTCTGTATAGGAGAAGTATTGAATAAAATCCGATTTCAAATGCAGATGGAGAAATGTGAACTCCAGTAAAGAAGACAGACTGCAGGCACGAGTCGGCAAAAGGCTGGCCAATTGAAAATGTGTGGCAAAAGCGAAGTCGTTGACTACTATGAAGAGAGTGCTTGGGGCAAGTGACAAGAAAATTCTAACTTTTACTATTTTATAGGAGCAACGGGTGCATATCTTATGAAATAAAATGTTTTATGAGGACTGAAAAGTTTATAACTCCATAACGCTGACTATACAAAAGTAACCAAAATGATAAACAATACAATTAAACATTAATTGATTGCGCGGATGGTGGTAACAATACTTTAAATCAAGTTTGCGAGCTTGAAGTAAACACCAATCCCATTGTATTTAACCAGTTGTCGAACAACATAACGGTAGTTTTGCTGGTGTGAAATATTTAGTTACAATATTACTCACAGTACTTTAAACCATAGAAAGGAAAAAAATAAACAACATATAAGATATTTCACATTTATGTCTTGCTTGGCATATGTGAACAGAAGATATTGCAATAATTGACGCTTTCGTCCGAACATTCATTCACAATTTAATATTATTGAGAAAGATATGATTTTTATATATATATATATATATATATATATATATATATATATATATATCAATATAAACTAGCTTTTGCTGGAAGCAGAAAGGCAATTCATCCAGTAGATCGGTTTCGTCCCTATTGGAAAATAGTCAGGTACTGCCCAGAATTGTTCGCGGATAGGGCCCGAACCGGGGCACGTTTTCTTTGGGATCTTGAACTTGACCAACTGCACCATCTCTACGGCATACTACACGCAGTTCGAGTAAGCGTTTCCTTTAGGTAGAGCTGATGAGGCATCCGTTTCGACCTAATGTTCCAACTAACCATTCTAATCTGTCTTTCTGAGGCAGACAACATTCTAGCCGTGTAAGTACTATTAAATTGAATATTTACAGTCGGGTTTTGACTATAGTTTTTTCAGTATAAACTAAGTATTGCGTAAGGATGCAATGCTAATACAATCAGAAGACGGATTTTGTTTTTATTGAGAGCTCATCAAGTACAACCTAGTATTTGTCGTGGACGTGGATCTAACCAGAACACCTTTGCTTTTGAGTCGTGGATTATATTTACTGCGCCACTCATGCAACATACCGTACACAGTCTTGTATTGTCTACTTATTTGTGAATGAAGTCGTGTAAACGAAATATAACACAACTTAATCATTGTTAAATTTTCTGTGCTTTTATGTTCTTGTTGCTAACTGTAGGGTATAGAAAATGGCTCTGAAATACTCGTAATTAACATGTGAAAATTGAGCGTAAAAAATTATTTCGCACAACAATTATCAGGTAATAAATCAATTCGCCGTCGCGCAAAACTTTTCTTTCAAGCGTTAGACGTAACTTCGTCAATGTTGCGTGTTGATGGGTGTGTACGCATATTAACGTTTGTATGACTGTTTTACTGCTTTTGTCCATTTTTCCAAATGAAAGGTATTGCATTTATATAATTTATGACAGTAAGTTAACCTATTCCACCACCATCAAATACTTAATAATGTTTCCCAAAGGTGCAACGAGTAATCATCAATGAAATACAAATTGTCATGCCTTTAACTTCATTATTTTTATGCGTTCTGTACACATGGGAAAAGGCGCGTAATCCACAATACATTGTAGGAACCCAAAGTTAAAACGAATTAACGATTCATGAACCAAAATATGAACACACACACACAGAAAATATATATATATATATATATATATATATATATATATATATGATACAGAACGTTTAAAATAAGAGGCTTGAAATGCTAAGCACAATAATAGATAGTGGTACTTCACAAAGAAAATGAACTGAATCAAAGCGAAAATGACGATTCGTGTCTCTTCAAACACAAATTGGGATTCATCTGATTGTCTTCTTAGCTTACGTTTCAATAGTAATAAGTAAAAAAAACAGCAGAGCTAACGCATTATTAGTAACACAAAATCAAGAGAGCATTAACGATGGAGCATCTGTGCGTTGCGGCTGGCGGTAGTTTTGTTATGTTGTTCGAAGACTGGTTAAATACAATGGGGTTGGTGTTTACTTCAAGCTCGCAAACTCGATTTAAAGAAGTGCGTTGCGGCTGGCGGTAGTTTTGTTATGTTGTTCGAAGACTGATTAAATACAATGGGGTTGGTGTTTACTTCAAGCTCGCAAACTTGATTTAAAGCATTGTTACCACCACCCGCGCAATCAATTATTGTTAAATCTGTACACAATCATTGACGAAATCACAAAAATACACTGCAAGAGGCTACTGTTAATAAAATTAACGTTTTATGCAATTCAAAGCCATTTGGCCGCATTCGGTGGCAGTTTACAAATTAAACAATGATATCAATGTGTGAAACCCAACAAATTACAATTTTGCTATGTTGCGTAAATTTTAAATGCAATGGAATGGGCGCTTACATCAAGCACGCAAATCGGATTCAAATATATTTTTATCACAACCCGCGCAATTAATGACGGTTTAACTTTATGTATTATACATGCGACGGAAGTTGCATAATGTTATTGTTTGGGTGTGCATAGAAATTGCACAACCAACATTGCCAGTCAAGTAAATGTGATGAGAGACACCTAGAGGTCAAAGCTGTAAATTTAATTTCGAATTGCTTAAACCTGAATTAACGCTAGAACTTCGCTAGTCGGTTTGCTGTCATGCTCTGATGATGATCATAGATTGTCGAAACACGCCAGTACGTGTGACTGACAGTAGTTTTTCTATGTTGCTCGACAACTGGTTAAATACAATGGGATTGATGTTTAGTTCAAGCTCGCAAATCTGATTTAAAGGAGCGTTACCAAAACCCGCAAAATCAATCATTGTATAATTGTATTACCTATAAAATTATGTTCCTAAAGGCGCAAAAATTTTATCTTTGTGACTGCATGGAAATTTCACAACCAACATTACCAGTCAAGTAAATGTTATGAGAGACACCTAGAGGTGAAAGCTGTAAATTTAACTTCGAATTGCTTAAACCTGAATTGTCGCTAGATCCTCGCTAGTCGGTTTGCCGTCGTGCTCTGATGATGATCATAGAAGGTCGAAACACGTCAGTACGTGTGACTGACGGTAGTTTTTCTATGTTGCTCGACAACTGGTTAAATACAATGGGATTGGTGTTTACTTCAAGCTCGCAAATCTGATTTCAAGGAGCGTTACCAAAACCCGCAAAATCAATCATTGTATAATTGTATTACCTATAAAATTATGTTCCTAAAGGCGCAAAAATTTTATCTTTGTGACTGCATAGAAATTGCACAACCAACATTACCAGTCAAGTAAATGTTATGAGAGACACCTAGAGGTGAAAGCTGTAAATTTAACTTTGAATTGCTTAAACCCGAATTGTCGCTAGAACATCGCTAGTCGGTTTGCCGTAGTGCTCTGATGATGATCATAGATGGTCGAAACACGTCATGAGAGACACCTAGAGGTGAAAGCTGTAAATTTAACTTTGAATTGCTTAAACCTGAATTGTCGCTAGAACATCGCTAGTCGGTTTGCCGTAGTGCTCTGATGATGATCATAGATGGTCGAAACACGTCAGTACGTGTGACTGACGGTAGTTTTTTTATGTTGCTTGACAACTGGTTAAATACAATGGGATTGGTGTTTACTTCAAGCTCGCAAATCTGATTTCAAGGAACGTTACCAAAATCCGCAAGATCAATCATTTTATAATTGAATTACCTATAAAATTATGTTCCTAAAGGCGCAAAAATTTCATCTTCGTGACTGCATAGAAATTGCACAACCAACATTGCCAGTTAAGTACAATGTATGCGAGATTAGTTGAGCTGAAGTACGGATATCTAATTTCGCTTTACTTATACCATGATTATGGCTTGATCCTCGCCACTCGGTTTGCCGTCATAGTTTGATGATGATCACGGAAGTTCGAAACGCGTCAATACGTGTAACATTCGGTAGTTATGCTATGTTTTGCAATTGTTTAATTACAATAGCATTGGTGCTTATATCAGGCTCGCAAACTTGATATGGTCAAGAATTATAATAAAATGATTTGCCTACAGGATAAGCCTCGCAGTAAAAAAACCTTTGGTTAAAGATGAGATTTCCTTAAATTAAAATTAACATTAAAGCCAAATACTATAAGGTGGCCGTAGAAGTTAAACTATTTTGTTGTAACGTCACTGGTCATGCTTTAAAATGTCGTACATGTGGTGCAAAACAGACATTTCGGATGCTTAATCATAATGTTTTTGTTGCCTGAATGAATTTCAAATGAGCTATTCAACTAAACACCTGTTCACTGTATAGCAGGTGATACAATAGAATAAATTTAAACTGGCGAAATTGAATTAAATGGAAATCTTATTCAGAATAGGACCAATTCAGCAAGCAAATAATCTATGACTGAGTTTACTTTTGTAAGAAGAAATCACGAAGATATGGAAAACTTCTGTTTGTTGTACAAAACCAATGCATAAATGTCAAATCTGTATGTTTGCTGCAGAATTTCGATGCGGTCGTGAATAAGTTACCTTATTGACATTTTTATAAGTTATGCAATTAAACGATCATGGACTGGGCAGGTGGTGATAACTAATTTTAAATTAAGTTTACGAGCTTAAAATAAGCATCAATTCCATTGCATTTAACTGGTTGCCTAGCTTATCAAAACTTCCATCGGTCACAAGTTTGCCACGATAGGAAACTTATTTCAAACATAAGCACCTAGGTGTTCGAATCAAATGACGTTTGACAAGCATGAGATAGTCACGATTTGCGTTCGTGGGTTGTCACTTTGCACTATCACAGTTTCGCAAAGATCCGATTGATCGCCATTTCCAAGTACGCGTTGATTTTGGCTTCTTTTCGGCTGGGTGCGGATTCGTCCGCATCTTCGGTAGGCTTCAACATCGTTCATGCTAGCCACTGGAAATAGGGTACGATCAAATCTTCGTTGACTGGCTACGTTTCGATACGATGTTTCCCGTAACACCTTCAGGCCTCTAAACTCGCATATAAAGTACAATGCTCGGCCAGCCAAACAGAAGACAAACTCGATGCGTACATGGAAACGGGGATCACAATCGGATCTTTGCCAAAACCGATGGTGCAAAGCGACAACCCGTGTTCGCAAATCGCGGGTGATTCGACATTTGAAGCTCGCACTGCGCAAACACTCAAACGGTATCTTGCAGATAGTCATTTTTATGAAAAATGTCGATCAAATTCAGTATTCGCACCAGTACATCCGAAAGAGCTTCTCTGTTATAAGCAAAGCGACAAAACTATGAAGAAGGCAATACATCAATGCTGTTTCTCGTTTAAATTCCGGCATAATAGTGGAAACACGGTTAACGACACAAATAAGTAACCAAAGGCTACTGGCATAGAACACTAAACGCATCAGTACGCCTAGTTAAGTGTAGTCGTGCTTGGCTGAACGACAAATTAAAAATGTGGTACTTGTTTATCTCTGGTTCGCAAGCCTTATTGCAATAAATTAACTAAAAGTCGGACAATCAATCATTGCTCAAGTTGCGATAGTATCAGAAACCAGAAATCATTCACGATTGTCTACTTTCGTCCTGATCGTTAAAAAAACTACGTACACGTGTGTATGTCAGCATTAATATTAATAAGCGGGCACTCCATCTGGTGATCATTATCTATTTGCTGTCATTTGCATCAGTGGAAAGCTTCAAAATATTGTTACTTGTAAGATATTTATAAAACAAATATTACATAAATTTTTAAAACAGTTGTACCGTTTGGAATTTTCCCGTTGCATATTATTTTTAATTTTCCTTTAAAGGAATTAGCTTAAATTTTGCACACACACACAAAAAACACACACACACAAATATATATATATATATATATATATATATATATAAATGCTTCTAAACCATCATTTGGGGAGACCGATGTATCCAAATAACTTAAAATCTTGTTAAATGATAAGCTGAACGAATTTTGTCAACAAAGTAATGATTTGTATATAGAAGGATAACGTTTTTTATAAATTAACTGTTTTATCAAACAAAGTTAAAAAGTAATTTTTATTTTCGTCATATCTCAGCTAAACTGAAATATCTGGTACCTTAAAAACGATCTCCAACGAGTAAAGCAACTGGAATTATATTTTTAATAAATGTAGAAAAGCAGAGATAATTTAATTGCAATTTTGGTCTATATTACACGAAAGCCAATGAGAAGCCATAGCGCATGTCAATATACACACGCATATATAGAGGAAATTAATCTGTTTTGGCTAAAATTCCTATAGAAAATTCTACTGCTTATTTAACTATTGAGAATTGGTTTTCAGCTGGCCACTTCTGCAATACCCAGCTCATTTAATCTCTTATTTTGATTAATATCTATCTGTCGCATGACCTGGAGTATGATTCATATTAATAATACTTTCGGCAATTGCGTAATAGACCTCCCTTTTACCAGATGTGTTTAGTTTAAAACTCTCTGAGATTCACTTTAAATATATATATATATATATTTATATATATATATATATATATATATATATATGAACGGCAGGATTTTTGCGATTTCTGGTAGCATATCAGTCTGCAGGTGTATCATGTAGGAAATTCTTTGTAAAAAAGAAATGTCACTACACCATTAGCAACCGATTATTTACTGTTTCTTTAATTCTTCAATAAAAATTTTCGGATTATGCGTCCATTTTTCAAGACAAATCAATACATACATATGTAGCATTTTGGTTCGGTGCAGTATTACTGCTTTTATGTGTTTTTTTGTACATTATGCGTCTCTTCAACACGTGGCATTGAAATTGTTCCCAACAGATCTGCTTTAGTTACAGAGATAAGTTGTGTGCCGAATTCCAGTTCTTGGAAATTGTGACTGCGCGCTGATATTGGATATTTTGTTTTATTTCGGAATATTTTCTTCTAAAATATAACATATTTTTGCTTTCATATATATATATATATATATATATATATATATATATATATATATATCTACACTCTCTCCATGTTTACATATTTCTATCTTGTTTTGCCTTCACTCCTTTTATATAAAGAGATGTTCATTTTTAGATATATATATATATATATATATATATATTCTTTATTTTGTCCATTGCCTTCAAATATTACACAGTATATTTCTAATTATTTATTTTTAATTAGTAATATATATACTCGACACACACACACACACACACACATATATAGAGAGAGAGAGTATGTGATATATATATATATATATATGTATATATATATATATATATATATATATATATATATATATATATATATATATATATATATATATATATATATATACGTGCCACGAGAGACGGTCGTTAAAATACTGTGATTTCAAATACAATAATTATTATACAAATTCCAAAAAGAGTTAAGCTTTTTAAGCAAGTAATTGATTTAATCCTCATTAATTATTAGCAATCTAATTCTTAAAAAAATTAAAATATTTGCGGAAGTATTGCGTAATTGACGGTTGCGGTCTTGTTGTTTCCTGATGAAACATGTTAAGACCAGATGGTAGATTCCTTAATGGACAGTCCATCATTATCCCATTTAATTGCGCCAAATATTGGTCATCGAACTTCAGTGAAACACGATTTGTGCATTTTTGATCATACACCTTAGATTAATTGTAAATATAGGGAGAAACACGTGGTTATTATTGAGTAATTTACATGAACAATCGATAGATTTGTCAACAGATATTCTTTTAAACAAATTAGTAATGTCGAATATTATTCTTGATATTGAGCAATTTTCCTTTCTATACGAAATCGACGAAGTTCCATGCACAGTCGTTTTATACTTCACTTTTATTTGCTACAGAAGTGTTTTCAATTCTCGGTCGTCTCTGGTCTATCTCTATTAATTGGACACAAAGTGAACTGTGTTTTATCATCAAGAATATTGTGCGGTTGATCAGTATAGCCATTGGTAATGTAAAGGACAATGAATGAATAATGTTCATCTCGATTCATTAATCGAACCCTATTTTTGTCTCATAATGCAACATTTAGTGGAGATTGAAATCGATTTCTCATTCACTAGGCCAAAAAAGCCGCATTTTGCGTGCAATTTACAGTTCGACACCAACTTGTGATTTTATTCGGACTATACGTGAGTTAGATCCTCTTGGATATCGTTCTCCACAAACATTGTCAACCAACTATTCCCGATCTGTCTGTATATGACAGACATGATGATATTTCGGAAAGTGATACTAAATTAAAATCTAATGCCAAGATATTATACGTGCGCTGCAGTCATAGAACAGCAGCACATATAAATCAAATTGAATTAATCTATAAGTGCGTGCTCGATCTTTCTAAGCACTAATCATTTGAAAACAGAATTTTTTTGGGTAGGGACATGAACACGAAAGTATTTGATCTGAAGACATACAACAAATGCCCGGGGCTAGGCATTGCATGCAATCCTAAGCAAGTTTATACTTTAAACAAGCAACGTACGTTCAATAAAATCCTACGTTCGTGATTTAATTTAAAATCACTTCCTCAGATGACATGTTTTCTGTTTTACAAGTATGGCTATTGGAAATTTAGGCGGAAAGCGATGTCAAATATGCTCCATTTAAAGGAAGAATGATCAGTAAAACAAATTTACAGGTCTTAAAATAGCTCTCAATGTTTGGTTTTGGTATAAATTGCAGAACTCAAAACTAAACAAACGTTGATTAAAAAACCAAGATGCTGTAGTTCTGGTTACTACCAATGAATTCCATGATAATTTCAAAACTGGCTGCTAGGTGAAATGCATTTGCTGTATTATACAACTTTAATTTATACCTCCACCATATATAAACAAATCGTGCTAATTTAATTTAATTCAACATTAAATCTAAGCGGCACAGGGTGTACCCCTTAGAAAAACAGATACTGGATGTCTAGTTGGAAATTCAGGTCGAAAATGATGCCAGTAGAGATCCACCTGAAGAAAAGACTTGTAAAAAACTGAAAAGTTTATGAAAAGCGCGGCATCGATAGTGCTGGAGATGATTTGTATGTCTGAACCAAACGCTTCCAATCTAAAATCCCAGCCGTGGAAATTATGTCTACTGCTGATGAGTGGTCAATAATTAACCGGTTCAGCAGGTAAACTATGCCGGCTATCTTTTGACATTTCTTTAAATCAAGTTTGCGAGCTTGAAGTAAACATCAATCCCATTGTAGTTAACTAGTCGTCGAACGACATTACAAAACTGCCGCCAGCCGCAACGCACTCACGAGTTTCGACCTTCCATGATCATCATCAGAGTACGACGGCAAACTGGCTATCGAGGATCAAACCGCATTGAATATATAGGAAAATCAATGTTAGATATGCGGCTCTCACCTCTAGCAGTCTCGCATACATTGAACTTGACCGGAAATGTCGGCTGCACAATTTCTATGCAGTCACGAACATTAGCTGTTTGTAGCTTCCACCAAACAATTCTATAGGCAATACAATTAAAGAATAATTGATTGCGCGGGTGGTGGTAACAATTCTTTAAATCAAGTTTGCGAGCTTGAAGTAAACACCAATCCCATTGTATTTAACCAGTCGTCGAACAACATAACAAAACTACTGCCAGCCGCAAACGCACTGGACGCGTTTCGACCCTTCCAAGGACGTCATCAGAGTACGACGGCAAACTGACTCATTGAGGATAAATTCGGGCCACATTCCGTTGCGGAGAGCTAATACCATATGCAAGTATGTATTATGTTGCGAACCTAGTAACAAATTAGTTCAATTGTGACCAGAAGGATAAACCAAAGGCAGCATGAACGGAAAGTACAATCTCATGCACATTCGTTTCGTGCTTACTGGCGACTCATCAGTAGGAGCCGGTATTACGCCCTTTAACCACCATATATTTGAGTGAAGAATGTGGGTTAATAGGACGCTACAATCAACTAGACGAATGTGCAAACCTGGAATAATAATGCTAACATCATATAGTCTACGACAATGCGACTTCAACGCTAAATCACACTATATAATATATATACCGAGTGTGTAAAGGATACTAACACAATGGCTATTGTGTTAGTAACCGGTACTACCCACATTCTTGACCAATATATATATATATATATAGTGGTTAAAGGACGTAATACCGGCTCCTACGGATGAGTCGCCA
>JAQBSW010008671.1:0-32847 GCA_029291075.1 Eudiplozoon nipponicum
AAATATAAAGTTTGTCATAATGTGATTTTAAAAGTAAACAAACTAAATTTTTCATTTGTTCTACAGGATATGTTAAACATTGCTGTTAAAATGAAGACAATTTCGATTTCACATTGCATTAGGTCTGTCAGTGTGCTTGAACCAAATGTGTATTAACATAGCGATTTACATTGAATCAAATTTCAGCAATTTGCAATTTCCATCTTTCATCCATAAGAACTTGTTCTTAATTTGAAGTAACAAAGACTTATTAATGTGGGCCTGTGGCGCAACGGTAGCGCGTCTGACTCCAGATCAGAAGGTTGCGAGTTCAAATCTCGTCAGGCTCATTTTCGTATTCATTGTATTGGACTTTTTACATTATATATTGCATTCATTTCAATATGTTGACATTGACTCTTTACAGATTAACAGATGAATATTCCACCCCTTCTAATTGTATGCTGTAATGAGTCCAGTGTGCATAACTGCAATGTCCATTCTGATTTTCTGGCAATGTAGCCTATTTGGATGTAGGCGATTATACTGTGAATAGAATAGAATAGAATATCTTTATTTGGATTCAAACTACACATGTTCCATCAAATAATAAAATTGGAAAATGTACAATATAAAAAGATATCACATCACATAAATATGTGCAATTAGTTGTACTGTACAATTTATCAGCATCAGAAATTTCTGCTGTAAAGTGTGAGAGATTCTTCATCAAAAATAGGAAAATTTAAGGTGTAATTCGAGTGTAACATTTTGCAAGAAAAAAAGGAACCATGATTAATAATTGATTGTATATATTGTTGTTCAACAAGATGATATAATGCATAACATTTCAGTTTTAATAATACAAAACTTGAGGATAGAATCTCGAGAAGTTATGCTGATGAAAAACAATTAATCCTGTCTTTTATTTATGTGCTTTCGTGTTCTTTGTGGAACTACATTGACAAGGATTAGAATTGAAAATGGGGGAAATATAATTCTAGCACGAATTTTGAAGCATTATGTACATATTTGTATATAACTGCGTGAAAATCAGAGAAATATAAAGTTTGTCATAATGTGATTTTAAAAGTAAACAAACTAAATTTTTCATTTGTTCTACAGGATATGTTAAACATTGCTGATAAAATGAAGACAATTTCGATTTCACATTGCATTAGGTCTGTCAGTGTGCTTGAACCAAAAGTGTATTAACATAGCGATTTACATTGAATCAAATTTCAGCAATTTGCAATTTCCAGCTTTCATCCATAAGAACTTCTTCTTAATTTGAAGTAACAAAGACTTATTAATGTGGGCCTGTGGCGCAACGGTAGCGCGTCTGACTCCAGATCAGAAGGTTGCGAGTTCAAATCTCGTCGGGCTCATTTTCGTATTCATTGTATTGGACTTTTTACATTATATATCGCATTCATTTCAATATGTTGACTTGACTATTTACAGATTAACAGTGAATATTCCACACCTTCTAATTATATGCTTTAATGAGTCAGTGTGCATAACTGCAATGTCCATTCGATTTTCAACAATGTAGCCTATTTGGATGTAGGCGATTATACTGTGAATAGAATAGAATAGAATATCTTAATTTGGATTCAAACTACACATGTTCCATCAAATAATAAAATTGGAAAATGTACAATATAAAAAGATATCACATCACATAAATATGTGCAATTTGTTGTACTGTACAATTTATCAGCATCAGAAATTTCTGCTGTAAAGTGTGAGAGATTCTTCATCATAAATAGGAAAATTTAAGGTGCTAATTCAGTGTACATTTGCAATAAAGAACCATGATTAATAATTGATTGTATATATTGTTGTTTAACAAGATGATATAATGCATAACATTTCAGTTTGTAGAGGTTAAATTAATTATCGGACAGAAATTTACCTCTCATATAAAAATAAATCAATTTTTATTTTTGGACATTTGATGTTATCGCTGGTTTCGTAAAACAATATTGTAATTTTTGAAAAATATTGTAAAATTTTTTGAAAGTTCTTTTGTTCATATTGTCGAAGTTTTGGACTTGTCTTGTGAAAAGAAATGAGACAGTTTTGATCTGAGTTTCTGAATTGCATGAGCGGGACACTGCATGGTTCATCTCCGATTACTTTGTGAATAAAATTTGTAAATCTTCTCGTCATTTTGGTGTTTTTAATTATCAGCGAAAAGAACCATAAGTTTGCTTTGGGTAATTTAAGTGAATATTTGTTTCAAGGTCTCAATCATTCCAGTTCAGTAAATTTGTGGACATCAGCGTATCCGGGTAAGCTTACTTAATTAATATAATATATAAATTATAAATAATTTAATAATATCATGTCTGGTTTATTAAATACTGAGGATACAGAGCAGTTGGCTAGCGGACTTAAGGATTGTAGCTTAAGAGATAGTTCAGAGGAACTTAAGTGTTCCAAGATAGATGATCATTCCGCATATATGGATTTTCCGGGCCTGGCATCCAAGAGACCCCCTTATGGTAGTGACCTAAGGGCCTCTACAAAAAATGGCGACCGCGCCAGGATCCTTTATGCGGGAAGATATGATGTAGATGATCGTTATTGCCACAATTCTATGGATAGCAATGTCAAGCTTAATATGTACAGACCAGACAACCATTCTGAATGGGTCGAAGAAGCAAAATTTTATTTTAAACTAAGACGGATGACCGACCCTATAGAAAGGTTTGCCTCGGCCTGGTGGTGCTTACCTGAGCCATTAAAAAAGAATCTGTTTAGACTCAGGAAATTTGTCACTGAGAACGAACCAGAAAATGCATTTGAGCTTCTAGTAGAAGAACTCCATGGACGATATCAACCCGAGAGGATTGAACGGATGACTGACTTATTACGTCAGGAAAAGATGGGAAATCTACTTCCATCTGAATTTTATGACAGACTAATTTCAAAATCCATCGGGCTTGATATATCTGAGGAAGTTATAAATAGTATATTTGTAGCAGAATTGCCTGCTAGACTAAGAGCCACATTGGATGTATATGATACATTGGAACTAGAGTGGCCCAAGAAGCTCAAAGGGTTGGACAAAGTGTATCGTCAGGTGGAACCTAAGGTGTATGCAGTAACCGCAGATTCACGCCTAGAGCAGCAACTCAGACATCTCTCAGAGAGGCTCCTGATCATTGAGAATGAATTAAGTACCCTCCGCAGGGATGTGGGTTGGATAAAAAGCAATAAGGAAACTTCCAACAGAAGTAGGGTAAATTCTCGGAGTCAACGTTCAAATTCCAAGCATTGGAGAGGCGAATCGCGTGAGAGTGTACAAGGACCACGCGAGTGGTGCATATCGCATCGCAAATACGCCGAGTTTGGAAAATGTCAGGAGGGGGGATGCACATTTCCAAAGTTGGGTGGTCCCCGATGGAAAGGAAGTAGTCTTCCTGTAGCCTGGTCGAAGCTGCCGGAAAACTAATTGAGCCCCCGCTAATAGGAGCCGTAGGGGGGGTTGCGCAAGCAAGGCTCCAAGGTATACATATTCGTGGCATACTAAAAACATCGAAGTTAGGTTCGGAAGCTTCGATGGAAGAGACGCGCAGTAATACAGTCCGTAAATCTGTTAGATTTCGGCTGGCAGATAATCTTAAAGAGGTTGCTGGTTATAGCAACAATAAGTTCGTTATAACTGATGAACTTAGTGGCCTAAAATTTTTAATAGACACGGGTGCAGAGGTGAGCATAGTTCGATCTGATGTGGTGGAAATTGATAGCCCCACATTCGATTACCAACTATGGGCTGCTAATGGAAGTCCAATTGAGGTTAAGGGAGTTAAAGAATTGTCAGTGACATTGGGGCAGAAATCTCCATTTACGTGGAATTTTCTGGTCGCTGATATAAAGGATAACATCATTGGGATGGAATTTTTGATCCATTTTAATCTCGCTTTAGATCCCAAATCTAGGACCATTGGACAAAGCACTGTGATAGTGACTTATGCTGAGACTGGGACCTCAGTAATTAGGTCAGTGAGACTACCCAGACCCGTCGTCGCCGATGACTTGGCGGATGTCATCGAGAAACACCTGGCCGTGTTTCTGCCATTTAATGCTAAACGCAAGGGTTTAAAGACAGGCATAGAACACCAAATCGAGTTGGTGGAGCCACTACCTTGTTCGCCCAAGTCTCAACCGTTAGCACAACACAAGCAGCAGGTTGCTATTGAAGAATTTAAGCGGTTGAGAGAAGAAGGAATTTGTAGGCGTTCAAATTCCAACTTTGCATCTCCAATAGTGGTTGTTCCCAAACCTGAACCAGGTCAATGGAGGGTTTGTGGTAACTATCGTCTATTGAATTCGGTTACGAAAGGCGATTCGTATCCTCTACCGAACCAGAGTACTTTGCTCAGGGATATAATGGGGTATGAGGTATACACAACGTTAGATCTGCAGAAAGCGTACTATCAAGTACCTATGGAGGCAGAATCTATACCGCTCACAGCAGTGCGATTCCCTGGAGGAGGATCGCATGAATTCTTATGTATGCCTTTTGGGTTGAAGAATGCAAGTCAGACATTCCAGCGTCTGACAGAGGAAGTTCTTCAAGACTGTTCATTTGCTAGAGTGTATATAGATGACATCATTATATATAGTCAATCTAGGGAGGAACACCGGGAGCATTTGGACATAGTTTTGTCTAAGCTGAAATATTATGGATTGGTAGTGAAACCAGAAAAGAGTAGGATTGGTTGCTCTACCGTAAAATATCTTGGACACACCATTTCCAAGGATGGAATCAAGCCCTTGGAAGACAAGGTACAAGCAATCAAGGATGTGCCAGAACCTAGAACTGTACGCCAGTTGCGTAGATTTTTGGGCATGATTAGCTACTATCGTCGGTTCATACCAGGTTTAGCTGGAATTTTGGGGTCGCTAACTCGACATTTAGTTCGCGAACGAAGCACAATCAAGAAGTCCTGGCCTATTAATTTTAGCCAAGACGACAAGGAAAAATTCCAGAGGGCCAAAGATCTGTTAAGCCAAATAACCACATTAGCACCTGTGGATTGGACTAAGCCGTTTGAGCTGGTCACAGATGCTTCTGATGTAGCCATAGGAGCAGTGTTACATCAACGGGAAAATGGTATAGTCAAGCCGATTGGATTCTATAGTCGGAAACTCCAAGATCGCGAGAAGCGATATGATACGCTTGGAAAGGAGTTACTAGCAGTTTATTCTGCAGTGTTGCATTTTGAGCACTACCTAGATGGACATCAGTTTATGATATTAACTGATCATAAACCGTTGTTGAGTATCCTTGGGAAAGCAAACAGGCTAAATTATTCTCGGCGGGTGAATTCACAAATAACCCGACTCGCAGAATTTGATTTTACCATAAGTCATATCTCAGGAAAAGATAATGTGGTGGCAGACACTCTCAGTAGACCAGACGTATCAGATGAAGATATGATTCGTTCAGAGTCACTCGTATGCTCTATTGTATCTTCTAATGATTTTGTCCAGCAATTGATGGAAGCACAAGGTTCTGATCCTTTAGTGGCTGTGTTGGAAAAGAATCCTGTATATACACGCAGGAAGATTGGAGATAAGTGGTTATTATGTGAAATCTCCAGGAGCCAACCTAGACCTTATGTACCGCTAGAATTAAGGTATAAGGTAATTCAGCAGCTACATGAATTCAGTCATCCTTCCATTAAGGCAACTATCAGGATGGTCACTGATAGATATGTATGGCCAAAGATGTCGAAAGACATAAGAGCCTGGGTAAGGACATGTGCCCGGTGTCAAACTTGTAAAGTTTGGCGTCATACCAAAACTGAAATTAAAACGATTGGTATACCAGCGGGTCGATTCATGCATGTTCATATTGATATAGTAGAAATGCCTGAGATTTCCGGCCAAAAGTATTTACTCACGATGGTCGATCGGTTCAGTCGTCAGTTTGAGGTAGCAATCCTGAAAGACATGACAGCTCAAGAGGTCTTACTTATGTTCTTGCATAATTGGGTGTCGCGATATGGTGTACCGGTAAGGGTAACTACTGATCGTGGTAGTCAGTTTATGTCTGAACTGTTTATCAGATCATTGAATACAATGGGGATAGAAGTAAGACACACATGTGCTTATAATCCCAGAGCCAATGGGATGGTTGAGAGACTGCACAGGGAGCTGAAGGCTGCATTACGCTGCACCGGTGGATCCAGTTGGATACATGATTTGCCCATAGTTTTGTTGGCAATGCGAAACAGATACAGAGTTCAGTTAGGAACATCCATAGCAGAACTTGTTTATGGAGAGCCACTGAGGTTACCTGGAGATATTCTAATAGAAGCTCCAAGTTGTCTCGATTGGGCCTCTAGTTCAGTAGATTGGTTTGTTGGAGCATTGAGAGATAAAATGAGTCGTTTAGCTCCAACCAAAACTAGAAGTCCAAAGACCAAATGCTATGTATCTTCAGATTTAAAGCTGGCATCGCATGTATACATAACTAACGAAAACAGACAGAATTGTCTGACTCCATTCTATAAGGGGCCATATAAAGTCAATCATATGACTGAGAAAAATGCATTTATAGAAGTAAATGGCACTGTAGAATGTGTAACACTGGATCGCTGTATTCCACAGTTTATTTGGACGGAGGAGGAGACTGAGGAACAGTATTCACCGAAGTATCCAGAAGTTGAGGCGAGATGTGACTCAGAAATTGGTGAGAAAAATGAAGTGTCGAATAAATATGGTAAAGAAGTAAAGATTAAAACCAAGACAACTGAGAATCAAGAACAATGCAATATGAATATGAAATCTGGTGAAGTACCAGCACTACTTGTTGAAACTCGGTCGGGAAGAGTCATCAAGAAACCGAAGAATGAAGACTACATCATGTATGGTTAATCATCTTAAACATGAGGGAGTATGTAGAGGTTAAATTAATTATCGGACAGAAATTAACCTCTCATATAAAAATAAATCAATTTTTATTTTTGGACATTTGATGTTATCGCTGGTTTCGTAAAACAATATTGTAATTTTTGAAAAATATTGTAAAATTTTTTGAAAGTTCTTTTGTTCATATTGTCGAAGTTTTGGACTTGTCTTGTGAAAAGAAATGAGACAGTTTTGATCTGAGTTTCTGAATTGCATAAGCGGGACACTGCATGGTTCATCTCCGATTACTTTGTGAATAAAATTTGTAAATCTTCTCGTCATTTTGGTGTTTTTAATTATCAGCGAAAAGAACCATAAGTTTGCTTTGGGTAATTTAAGTGAATATTTGTTTCAAGGTCTCAATCATTCCAGTTCAGTAAATTTGTGGACATCAGCGTATCCGGGTAAGCTTACTTAATTAATATAATATATAAATTATAAATAATTTAATAATATCATGTCTGGTTTATTAAATACTGAGGATACAGAGCAGTTGGCTAGCGGACTTAAGGATTGTAGCTTAAGAGATAGTTCAGAGGAACTTAAGTGTTCCAAGATAGATGATCATTCCGCATATATGGATTTTCCGGGCCTGGCATCCAAGAGACCCCCTTATGGTAGTGACCTAAGGGCCTCTACAGTAGGTCGAAATATTTTACAAAAAGAAAATTACTGGAACAATGAAAGCTGCGTTAGTCAAAACGCAGATCAGGTAATTTCAATTAATCCAGGTTCGCAATATAGAAGTTCCTTCAGGTTATCAACATTATTAACATTGAGAAACGCATCCGCACGGCTCCTAACTCACGGATAAAAGTCGCTGTCATCAAACACCAATTGCTACAAATCCTAAAACGTTAGAACCTAGGATGGTTCAAAATTTCACCTGCATTCGTCGCTCAAACATTTTAAGACATCAAATCTAAACACTAATTTGATCAGTTCAGTGTCTCGGTCATTATGATTGCATTTCTTGGCTGGAATCCCTTCTCTTTGGTTGCCGATGGTATCAACCGATGCCTCAAAACTACCTATCTTCCCCCGGAATGGCTTAATTCGACGATCTCTCCTATCCCAAAAAATGACACTTCGTCGATCTCCTCATTCAAAGATCTCCGCCCCATTACTATCGTCCCTTCTTTCACTAAAATCTTCGACAGGGTCTTATACAACCTAATCTACCCTTTCATTAAGTCTCAGGACAACTTCTATCTCCTCGATGATCAACATGGCTTCCTGAATGGCCGCTCCTCTTCCACCAACTTAGTTAGTGTCCTTAATCACTGCTACTCCTCTTTCTCCAAAGGTTATAAATGCACTCTCCTCTTCCTGGATATATCCAAGGCTTTTGATTCTTTGTCATTTTCAGCAATTGAATCAATCTTAATGAGCAGTGGTATCTGCGGCAACGTCCTCAATCTTATCAGTTACTATCTCCGAAACCGATGCTCTAATGTAAAAGTCTTAAATTGTCACTCGAGACCAGCCCATATCCAGTCTGGTGTTCCCAGGCCTCTGTACTTGGTCCGATTCTTTTCAACCTTACACTCGCGCAGGTACAAGTTGAGGACAACCTATTCAAGCTGTTTAAATATGCGGATGACATGGCCGTAGTATTCAATAAACACACAGCATACAACCCTTTCTTACCCCTTATACCGGAGCTTCTTTCCTCGCTCCATTCGCAGCTTAGCAACATCGGTCTCAAACTAAACCCCATCAAGACTCGTTTGATGAAACTCTCCTCCGACCCATTCTGTTCCTTCCCGGATGCAAATTATCCCTTTGATATTGAAATAATAGATTCAAGCAAGCACCTTGGAATCTATTTTTCAAAATCTCTAGACTTCTCCCCATACCTTGCACACACTACTTCCAAACTCTTCCAATGGGCCCGTTTAATATTCTTCAAGGCTAACAATCCTACTCTCCAACTCACGCTATTCAAGGTCTATGTCCTACCCCTCATTTCATAAGCTAGCAAATTCTAATGTCCTCTCACTCTAGCCTCCTCCTACGCCATCGAACAGATCTCCTCCAGATTTCTAAAGTGAGTCTTTCCTCAAAGCCAAAATTATCGGGAACTCCTACTCTGGGCAAACCTTCTACCGCTTTGGTATACCCGTCAACTTCGAGTCATTTATTTTATTCATAAGATCACAACTCGCCTATCAATGTTCAACTTTGCTCCCCAAGTCACCACTACGCCAAACTTTTCAGCAACTCTTCAATCCAATCTAACCATACACCCAATATATTTAAGAAAATCTATCTCTTTTCCAAAGCCACTAGTGTTTTCAACTCTCTTCCCTCGGAAATAAAGCTCCTATCCCAGCGCGAATTTAAAAAGGCGGCCCATAAGTACTTCTTTAACAAATTTCTATGTAAGACGACCGATTGGAAGCGAAATTGGTTTCTTCTTAAACCATAACACTACTTTCACCCTCAGGCTATTCTCCTTTTACTAGTTTCAGAGGGCGAAATTCCTCAGGCTGACCTTTAATTTTCACTGTTCCCCTCTGATTTTAAATCTCTCAATCTTGACTCCCTGATACCCTTTCTATTCTCATGTATCATTCTATCGCATCCATCTGGTTGATAAGTTACCACATTTTGCTCAACTTATTCTATTCCTATTTGTTTCAACGAACGACCGGAAACTCAAAAAACCTACTGAACCACACGACGGTTTACATCGGACATTGATTCCCCCTCGCCTACCACCAGTGATAAACTCACTCAACGAAAGCTAGTGAACCCTGCACGAGACACAAGCTTCAATCTAATCGACTCCATCCTAGTCAATACTACCCTATAGAAATTAAATGTCCGCGACAAAAACTCTGTCGGTTGGCGTCTGCTACCGGTTCGCCATCACTTTTGAACTCACACTCAAATTCGTCTGTCAAACACCAGCCTACCCGGCATTGATGCTAGGACCCTTCATGGATTGAACTGATTGAATTTATCCTGTCTAGTCAAATGGAATCTCCTCAACACCTCTCTTTCCTGTGGTTAAATACTTTGCTAGTCACAATTTCTTTCATCTCCACATATACTACCTTTGATTTGTTACTTCAATGATTCGGCTTGTTGGCATTTGTTGCCAAATAAATGTATTATTTTTATTATTAATTTTTTTATAATATATTTTTGCTCTTTTAAAGAGCATCGACTTAGTAAAACAAATTTATAAAAATTTATTATTTAATGTTCAATTCTGCGGCTCGAAGTCTGTTTCCATAATTGGGCTGATTGCTTCATCCTAATACGAGCGTTTCTGCGAGGACTTGCAGTTGTATTTATGGCAACCATATATAGGACCCTTGGTGCGTTCTTAGTCTCAAAGGTGGATTTTGCTACATCTTCCACCCCCTTCAAGAGTCGGCCTTGCCACTCTGCTTATAACTCAAGTGCGACAGATCGTGGTCCATCAGACTTTTTAACGACAACTTTATTGTGCCCAGAGTCCACACTTTCCACGCAATACAGCCCATTATTGACAGTCTAGAGTGACATTAGCTCAACCTTCGCGACCATGAAATAGTCGCCGACCCTTAAGTGAGTGCGTGTAGATTGTCTTGCATAGGCTTGTCGCTGTGTGTCGCCTACATATTCAGTTAAATGTTTTAGGCGCTCTTGAATATCCGCTGTTGCAGCGCTAATGGGATCCTGGGATTACGAGTTCACCTGACAGTCTAATATGCCCTCCCTAAGCCATAGTCGTTGGAGCGAATCCAGTAGCTGTTGAAACTGTAAAGCGCATGGCCCGCTCGACCAAATGTAATTTGTCTCTCCACGTTCCCGGGATATCGTGGCTACAACATCGCAATAAACCTTTCGTCGACCGGTGTGTTCGCTAAGCCGTTGCGTTGGTCTGTGGGTGATAAGTGGCTGTGTGCGAGTGTTTTATGTCAAGGCTTTTCAACCACAGATTAAATTCTCTCGACTCGAACTGTGTAACTTGGTCGGTTATAATAACTTTAGGTTTGCCAAATCGACTGTACTATCGCTCCTCTAAGCACGTTCTAATCTTCTCTGTTGTTTTTTTCTTAAGTGATACAAAATTGACCCATCGGGTAAAGTTATCTACCATGGAAAATATATTGGTTACCCCGCCACTAGCTACCGACAGTGGACCTAGTAGGTCAATATGCAGAAACACTTTCCTTGCAGTGGCATTGAAATTATTTGGAGTGACCTTTTCGCTTTGTGTTGGCTCACAACGTTAACATGCAGTGCAAAATTTGACTAGCTACAAATTTATTTGAACATGCCAGGCCAATACAATTGTGACTGCATTGTCTCAATGAGTCGCCCGGTGCCAAAGTGACCGAATGTTTCATTCCCAAAGGCCATCAATAAAACTGATCCTATCCCAATATCTGACTCGTCTGTAACAATTCACATATTACCTACCGAGGAAGTCAAATTATTTGCGTCCATTAATATCTGCTTACATGGGATAAACGACGTCCAACGAAATGGTATCTTGGCACTAGTTAACTTAGAAAAGAGAGTTGCGCAACCGTTATCCGTTTAAGATATGATCCATAGAATTTCACCATACAAATAAACCGTTGCAATTGTTTTCTAGTAGTAGACACCGGTTAGTCCTTCATGAGATTTACATTCGAATCTAATTGTGTACATCTCTCCTCTGTGACTGAGTGACCCAGAAACAGCACTTACCGACCTATCTGAACTTTTCTGAATTAATTGTAGGAAATCAGCCGCCGGTCGGAGCAAACCATCCTTTTTGGTAAGGTAAGCCATTGGAGCTCGAAAAATGATGATGATGGTTCAAGAACGCCGGCCTCTATCATTTCTTTGGTTGCTCGAGTCGCTGCTGATAATTTCTTCGGTGGTTCGTAACCTTCATTTAGTTCAAGCCATAGTTTAAAGTAATTGACCGTTGGCCCTGGACATTCGCTTCAATCAGGAAGTAAGAATATAATGTTGTATTGTGTTTGAATGTTTTTCCAACACTCGGGCAGACAACGGGTCTCCTCCTTCACCATAGGGGTTCATATTGACTTTATGGAATTTATGCTTTCCGGCCTCGATATAAATATACGTTTAATTTGACAGTCTATCGTCTTAACCCATTTTCTAACGAAATCAAATCCCAATAAGTGTGTTTAAGTATTCGATATAACAAAAGACATATGGTAGATAATTTCAGTTATAAATAATTTCGTGTCCTATTTGCCGGCAACTACCATCGACGCGCCCGAGACCTGACACAAAATTGCTCTCGTATGTTATAAAATTTTAATGGTCAAGTCATTGGTAATACCGACACATCAGCTCCAGTATATAATTGCATTTTAATTTTAAAAAGTTAAATTTAATAAAAATCCTTAATATGGCAACGTTTACCATACTTCTTGTCCTTTGAAGGCCATATGATTCAGAAGACGTTTAAGGTTGCTCTGCTGGTCTTCTCTAGATCTACCAATCGGAGATCCAAAAAATATTAATATTTTTATGTGATCTCAACTACCATTATTGGTGAGATGGTGGACCCCATTTCACTTTTGAACTTGCCGTTCTCTAGGAGCACTATACTGATTTTTCTCTTCCTTGGACGGTTTATTCTTCGAAACTGGTGTCCTTATATATTAACTTTTCATCCACGCTACTGCCTGCTACAGCCTGTTGCGAAGAATTTTAGTAAGGTATGTCGCTCCTGCCAGAGCGGACTCATGCGTTGATTCGCAACTGCCTCATTCTTTGTAATCGTAGCCGAACTTTAAAGAGTCTGATGTCTTTCATCCAGGTCTTCCTGGGAGCTGGATATTGCACCGTATCTGGTAGGATCCAGCTGCATAAACATGATGGCTTCATGCGGTTTCAACCCGTGTAAATGCGCAGTTAGCTTGTAGAACCACCGCTTGATGCGTGCCATGGTATCCAGGGCCATCTCATCCAGTAATGGTTTGAGACTGTACAATTCAGAAAACACCTCCTGCGGCCTGGTCCGGAAGTGATCCAACACTCGTCTTTTGTTCTGTTCAAACGTGAGGTCGACCGTCTATTCCCATTGGACTCGATTTGGTATTCTATGCCTGTCTTCCAGGAATTCAGCTTAGCAATGATAAGTAGAAACACGGCCAAGTGTTACTCGATATCTTCCGCCAAGTCATCGGCGATGGCGGGCCTGGATATTCTCACTGACCTAACTCCTGAGGTTCCATTCGCAGTATAAGTCATTATCTTTGTGCCTTTTGCCAATGGTCCTGGTCTAGTGATCTAACGCTAGTTTGAAATGGATTAAAATATCCATTCCAATGTTGTATTTAATTTCACTGACCAGAAATTTTCATACGAATGAAGATTTATGCCCCAATGTTACTCACAAATCTTTTACGTTCTTTACCATAATTGGACTTCTGTTGACAGCCTATAGTTGACAGCCAAATGAATTTGAAACCACTAGCTTCATCCGCCATGACGAACTTGTTACTATTATAATCAACAACCTTCTCAAGATTTACTTTCAGATGTAATGTAAAAGACTTAAGGAACACACTATAGTTCTTATCATGCATCGAAGTTCACGAATATAACTTCAATGGTTTTAGGATGCCTTGATTAGGCACTCCTTGGAACCATGTATGCGCAACCCACACTTCGGCTCATACTAGTGAAGATTTAACTGTTTTCTGTGAGCTTTGCTTGGCCACAGGACGAGAACTACCTTTCTATTGGGGACCATCACATTGTGGAGTGTCGCAGTCCTCTCTCTGACACTTTTCATGCTCGGCATACCTATGATGCAAAATGCACTTAGACCTTTAACACCTTTAAGCGATTCGCCGTCCCGGGAATGTTCCCTACCTCTGTCCAAATTTTCTACCTTGTGTATCACCAAACACATATTTCCTCGGCGGTTCCTAAAGTCCAAGTGCCTTTCTGAGATAATTCTGAATTTCTGCTCAGGAAGCTATCTGTTGATAATGCATACACTTTAGCTTACTGCATGCGGTGCACCTTATCCTGAATTTCAATCACCTTTGACCACTCCAATGTGTCATAGAAATCTGGAGTGTCTCTTAATTTTGCAGGTAATTATGCTATAAATTTGCTGTTTACAACTTCCTGAGATATATCAAGCCCTTGGATTTTAAATAATATCTGTAATGAAATTTAGATGGAAGTTGATTTTCCTTGCATATGATGAAATACATAAATCAATATAGTTTTCTTCTCATTGTTTTAGGCAATAACCACCACACCGGAAGAAACGTTTACGTGGAGCCGGTTATTCATTGTAGTTTAAAGAATATTTTTGCATCGTCAACCCAGTCTGAAAGATTGTCTTATATAGCTATTTATACGATTGGGACTGCGAAATTTATCTTTAGTATATCTTACGCAAATTAAATCCATTTTAGCAGAGGTATTTTGCTCACTACCAGTTGTGGATATCCAATATATGTGAATTGTTCAACTAGTTTAAAACAATTAAATTCATGAGCAATTTCTCTTGAGCTAAATTTCTTAAGTCTTTCAGAAAATTAAACTTTTTCACCACTCTTATTTCTTTTAACCATTTTATAATAATAAGATTTATTACAATATATTTATTACAACAAAATGTGAATGCTAACTGTCTCACTTAATGTTACAGATTGCTTTTTCGGATGTAAAAATCTGAAGCAAAATTTAGAATCTCCCCGTAATATCAAAAAGAATAATAATTTGTGGCCAATTTCTATCATTTATTGTCAAAATAACGCGTTGTTATACAAGATATTGCTAGGCCAATAACATGCGTTAGGCGAACCACGCGTCTCAAAATCTCTAGAAGAATGAATAAAAATGTCACCAAAGATATGACACAATCCTTGACAATGTGCAAAAAAAAAATTCTAAACAAAATTAATTACTTTATAAAAACATGTATTTGTGTAAGAAAATTCATAATTGAAAATAGCTAACAGTATATCAAAGTATGCAAAAAAGCGCTTAAAGAGTCTTAAATTAAAATTTTCAAATTTAAAATATATGTGAACTGTAATTGGTAAGTGATGTAAAAGGAGCGCTTACTCAAATCTGCTTGCACAGATTGAATTGACGGGATTTGCAACTGAATTGTGGCTGGCAAATAATTTAGTTAATTTTTTAAATTTACTAAATAACAGCTTCCATATACTAAATTGACCAAAATTATCCCTTAATCCGCTGCTGATAAATACGTTTTTAGTCTTAAGTTGTGCATTGGTAAAAATCCAACTGTAACCAATGATTTCATCACCGAACAATATTAAATTAATTTTTTAACACGATTCAAAACAAATGCTTTGCTAAATCCAAACTGCTGTCACTGATTAAACAGAATTGCAAAAAGCAGATGACGCACAAAGCAATAAAAAACTGATTATGTTGCACTGACATTTTGTGTGATAAAATATTGATTTAGATTAAGTGTAAACTTTGCAATTCTTTCTGATTGCGCTTCACAAATAATCTTTATTTTGCTATATCAACCAAGGTATAAATCCCGTCTACAAAAATTTTCTAAGTAGCCCACAAAATCAAAATCATAATACGAATAATTCAATATTTTTTTAATTATAAATACAAGTTAAATAAGCAAAATCACAAGGGTGTGACGCTCCGGCTAATGTGCCGTGCAACGTTACTAATAAGACATAACAAGTATCTAGTAAGAATAGCTTCTATTGGGAGATATACAACGGTAAATGCCGTAAGCTTTTCTAAATATTAACAGGATGTGGCTGTCCAGTAATCTTTCTTAAAGTGGCTCTTTGTGTCCTCTTCGCGGAATGGTGATTTGTTGAGGAGATGCAAGTAAACAAGAAGAACTTCCTAGACAGGTTTTGTTAGTTACTGTTCGAAGGACATGACTAGACTTGTTGAAGATTTGTGGCAATACCGAGATGGCTTGTACACTTAAAGATCCTATTAATAAATTATCGATTACATTTGTTATAATGCGCAGCAGCAAGAATATTGGCGTGAGTATAAACTAGCACAATTATTGACACAGCGCAGTAAAATTAAATAAGACAGCCGCAGTAGACTGTCAGTGCAGCAGAGAAGGCGACAAAAATCAAAGTTAGTGAGCAGAGCAGAATATGCTACCTTATATGTGCATTAAACTTATATAGATTCGAAGTCGCACGGAATTGTTCCAGCGTTAGCGATCGTTCGCATTGTTTCAGCGTATTGAAATTTGAATTTATTTTTGATCTAATTTCTGCGAATTCATTTGAGCCGTTTCACCAATTTACTCTCACAGAAAAAAAGGAAAAGAAAAAAAATTCCTAGTGGCGAGTTTAATCCAAGTTGAGAAATTGGTCATCATTCTGCTCATAAGTTATCCAAAAGATATCCTGCTATTCTAAGCTGTAATATACTCGTTATTTGCTTCAACAATGATATGATGCAAAATAACCACAAATAATTGATGCAAAAATTGTTCACCCTAGAGGTAGAGCAGTGCTGATAAATCTGGAGAGCCTCAGCGGCAAAAGTGTAAAGCGTATTGCAACTGAAGTTTTTAAGGTTTACGTTTGTCTCCTTGGGACTCAACGTTGTGGTTCATGATATTTATTAGTGACTCTGCGGTGCATATGCATAATTTATTCCTATACTATTGTATGAACCCGTGACTACTTAATTTGGCTAAGCAAAACGTTAGTTCTAAGTAGCTGGAAATATCAAAATAAGCAAGTTTGGTCTCAGGTGTAAGCCATACATTGCAGCTGTATGGTGTATGAACAACACAACATGAAAATCTTGCCACACTGTATAATTCTAAGCGGTGGATCACTCGGCTCGTGTGTCGATGAAGGGCGCAGCCAACTGTATGAAAATCTAATGTTAAGAAATAAATTGTACTTGATCCTTGCTGCAGAAGTGGTGCTTTACCGAAGAACTGCTCATAGGCGCCACAAAATTGTTAGCTAAGAATAGCTGGTTATTCCACGTGAGACAAATGAGCAAGAATTAAATGAATCCTGTAGATCCATATGAGATGATTACGTCATGTGCGCAGAATATTCGGATGTGTTTCTTAAAATAATGAACAAATAATTTAAAAAAATTCTATCAGTTACTCGTAATGCCAAGTAATTTATTACATGGCTGAGGTAGTAGTCCTCAGGAGATTGAATCGCTTGTAGAAAGTAGTATATCGCCAAGATCAGGTGAGTCGTTCAAAGGTTTTAATCTGTCAATGCTCGCCAAGATGTGTCGCACCTTGCATGATTCAGAAATAGTTAGGATATGTTTTTTTAAAATTGGGTTATTACTGCAGTTGTGAAACGCCAGCGTTGAAGTGCTAATATCAAGATCGCAACCTTGATTATAATAATTGTTATCACCGCCCGCGCAACCAATGTTTGTTTAAACACCAGCGTTGTTTCGAATGAATAATTTCTTGCGGATGGACGAAGATTGACCGAGGAGCATGTCTCGGCTGCAGGGCAGACATGCTACGAAAATAAATATGGGAGCTGACTAGGCAGGCGTAGGTCCATGTCGTACAAGTAGTGTAACGCAGACGTTCGAATAGATTCGTTTATACGAAAATGCATAGCAAGGAGTGCTAAGGGTAATGCATTGACCTAGTTTCCTTTAATGGACATAAACGCTAAAGCTGTTTTTACTTCTCTATTCGTTCTCTCTACCACACCATTAGACTGGAGGTGTTCGGCAGTATATTGGCGTCCCAAGTACCGCAAGGTAAGTCTGGAATGATTGTATGAGAAACATGTACCTCTATCAGTAATAACCGCGTTGGAAAAACCAAAATGTGCTATCCTTGCAGAGATTAAATCATCAGTGACTTCATCTGCAGAAATGGTGCCGCAGGCCAAAGGGGAATCTATCGATCATAGTAAAAAGGTAGCTAGGACCTTGAACCTGAGTCAGATGAACCCTGTGAATATAAAAGACAGCTAAGTGTGACGTTGTTGGGAAATATTCAAACTTTAAATGAGTGCACCGTGTGATCATGTTTTTCTGGCATATAGAACACGCGAAGACCCATCTGCCAGAGACTTTGGCCCCAAAAACAATCTGTAGCACGTTTGACGGTTTTTTTACTACCTGGGTGATTAGTATAGCGATTAGAGTAAAAAAACCTTCTCTGAAAGTTGGTGGGAATAACTTACTTGTGAGGCTGCTTACTTGGAAAATTGGCAATGTGCAAATCTTCCCAGAGTCGGCATACGAAATTAGGGTTATGACGAGCTACTGATCATAGAACATGAGTGTCACCATGATATTCTCATCCTAGGAGTTATGATGTTAGTGTAGTTTCATTGAGGGTTACAGAGTTGACCGCAATTTGTCGAAGGCAAAGGAGGTTTTAACGAGACGTCTGGCTTTGAAAGTGCATCTGCAATAATGTGTTTTCACCTTATACATGAAAAATGAGGAGTTGCCTCTCGCTTAGATCTGACAGTTGTGTTGCGACTCTGGTTTGGTACATAGCAATGGTTGAATTCGCATTTCCATATACGCTATCTTTAAGGACATTAAAACGTGTTTAATTAAAACGCATAAAGGAACTTGAATTTAAAAAAAGTTAATATATACTAATACTAATAACAACGCGTTTACCAAAATTGCCTCTTCTGTTTGAATTGGCAATTAGAAAACAATTGCCGCTAGAAAATTCGTCAACTATACTATATTTTAGCCACCACAATTTGAAGACAGAATATGATACAAAGAACAAGTAGGGAGACAAAATTTCAGAACGATTGAACATCAGATTTTGTTGATTTAGACATATTCATATTTTGTCCCGCAGAAAAAGTGGGATTAAAAAACGGGATAGTGCAGTGATAAGAATTTGATAATTTGTGTATTAGATATGCTGACATCCGTTGTTTGATGTGCACCAATGTTTCCCGTCCAAAAAATTGTAGTTCTAAAATTCGTTTATTAATTTGTAATATAAAAACAAGTTGGGTCAGTAAGTTACAAAAGTAGCACTGAGCTCCAATTTGTGGCGCGATTGCGACTGTAACACCCCGGATAGCAGTGACGTACGACTTTATTAATGAGAGAAAACAAGAATTCGGAGAGCGCGGTTACAACTGGTGGCCCTTATCAGGAATAGAGAGACATTCAACGGCAAATTCTATGAGTGGTTGGGTGCATTATCAGCGTGCAGTAGTCCAGAATTCGTTCTAGATATTAGTGTCCTGTGTCCTGTTTGTTGTTTTATCATTCTTTTAGTAGATGCACGTTAACAATTACAGTTGACGAAGTAGGATACATTAGATGCTGTTCAATAGGTCTTGATTAGTCTTCTTAAAGTTCTACAGCAAAACGGAGTTTACTGGTACACTTTGAAATCCGATTAATAGATGATCTATTACGTATGACTGGATACGCAGCATCAAGAGGATTGGTGTGACTGAAGACTAGTAACACAGCATGGCAAACGCAAGCAGAAAAGTCGGTGTAGATAGACAGTGCATTATAGAAGGTGACAACAATTACAGCATGTGAGCAAAGCAGAATGGTTTGCGTGGAAATTGCATCACGCTTTGATGGATGCGATGTTGGACTTAATTAATCAACAGTAGTTTTCGCGTTCTCAATGGTCCAGCTGTAGAAGAAGATAATTCCTCCGACAACATTAAAGTAACAATTAATGATAAATTTGAACCACTGTGGCTGATTAAAACGAATATTATTAAAACGGAAAATATTCGTTTAAATTCTAGAACATACTTTATTTAAATATTTTGCTTTATATATACTTTTAAATTGTGCTTAACTCGACATTTTCTGTATTCTGCGACTATCTGGCGCGATTTTCTCTGGCAAGCTTTATTTCCCATTTTATATTAAACGATCTGTTTTTGTTCTCAGTGCTGTCCTTCTTGTTGTGGATTTGACCGCATTTTTCTTGTGCGGGACAATTGATAGCACTCATAGGTCCATTTTCAGATGATATAATTTTTGTCCTCAATTGATGGGTTCTCACTTGTCCCTTCTTCTTTAAGCCATCAATTAGCTGATTGTCTCAAAATGACGTTAGAACAAGATTTTCCATTGTTCTTTTTCCGAATTTTATTTGTATGTTTGATTTAATAAATTTTGATATTCACAATATATGCCTTCAAAATAATTTTTCGTTTTTATTTGTGCATATTGAGACCGTTCAGGACCAAGTAATTTATTAATTCTGTTTTTCACATTTAATCTCTTTCCAGGTTATATACTCGGTTGCAGTGTTGCGTAAGAAGTACACAGTCCTTTGCCTGTTATTAACATGGAGGCTGATCTTAAATTTGAGGACGTTGATAATTTAGGATGACATTACCAGATATGGAAATCTAACTTATCAGACTCTTATAGGTACACTAAGACTAAATCTGACTTGGCATCTATGGAGCCCCCATTAGCTAACAGGGATGGAGTCTCTACAAAATATGGCAACCGCGCCAGTGAAAAATTATCAGTTTACCACCGTACAAATCCGAAAAACTATAAGTTTGGTTCGGAGATTCCCAAATGCTATTTAAAGCTTACGTAATTGTGAACCATAAGGAAAAATTTGCTACAGCATGGATGGCATTGCCAGAGAATTTCAGAAGCACCTTAAATAATTTTATAAAAATGACCGAAATTCAACAGAGATATTATCCGTGAAGCTTGTCACAAATATGCAAACTGTTGCGCATTGAAAAGTTGGGGTGTCAACTTTCATCAGAATTTTATCAACGACTTTGTGCAAAGATATCCTGATTAAATATACCCCAAGATGTTGTTAGTTTCATTTTTACAGCTGAGCTACCATCCAGGCTTATAGCCACATTAGAGGTTTTAGAGAGAATGAATGATGATTCACCACTTAAACACAAAGGACTAAACGGTATGTATAAACAGCACAAACCGAAGGTATATGCTGTAACAGTAGATTCTGGTATGATGCAGCCTGATAGGGAAAATTAAGAAGAGAAGTTGCATATATGAATTGCAAAATTGATGATATTGCGAGAATTTATTTGCAATTTTAATGTCAGAATAGTAATTTTAGGCGTCGAGTGAGTCACTCGCATCAACGATTCGATGAGCCGCGCGAATGGTGTAAGGCACATTGTGAAGTACCAAGGAGAAAACTCCATATACCCGCGTTTAGAAGGACCAAGGTGGAAAGAAAGCACCAACCGGTAGAGAGAAAGTCCTCATCGGTTAAATAAAAAATTCCCCGCTAGAAGAAGACGTAGGGAGGTTCTATTCCAAAGACTTTCTGATGTGCCTATAAAAGGCATACTTAAGGCAAAGTCGAAAAATGTGACAATAAGGAAGAGTACCCACACGTACGACAAAATGATTAGTTTCTGCTTTAATGGAGATCTTGAAAACGTTGCCGGATTATCCAACAATAAATTCGTTATTGGAGATGAATTGAATGGTCTTGGGTTTCTCATAGACACTGATGCTGATGAAATCATTGTTAGATCAGATGTGATGAATACAGATTGCCCCACATTTGAGTATTAACAATGGGCCGCCAATTATAGTCCGATAAAAGTTATGGGGATGAACGAAATGTTGTTAACTTTGAGATAGATATCTTCCTTTAGGTGGAATTTTCTGATAGCCGATGTCACAGACCATAACATTGGGATGGATTTCTTGACTCATTACAAAACTAGGACTATCAGAGTATGTGTGAATGTGTAGACACACACTGAGTCAAATACTGCAGAGGTTAGAACAGTCCTTCTACCCCGTCTCATGATTGCAAGTGATTTGGACGATATCATCGAGAAACATCTTTCAGTGTTTCAATCTTTTAGTGCCAATCGAAATGGTCTAAATGCAGGACTAGAACAACAAATAGTTTTGGTGGTTACATTGCCTTGTTCACACAAAGCCCAACCGATGGCATAAAACAAGCAACAATTTCTGCGTCTGAATGTCCCCAATTACGCAAGAAGAAATTTATAGGAGCTACAATTCAAATTTTGCTTTCGCATTAGTGATAATTTCAAAACCCAAACCGAGCCAATGGAGGGTTTGTGGGAATTTTCATCTATTAAACTCAGTCACAAAGGGTTATTCTTATCCTTACCATAACTAAAGTACTCTGCTACGAGTCATAATGGGATATAAGTTTTATTCCATCTTAGATCTCCAGAAAGCTTACTATCATATACCAATAAATTAAAGCTCTATACCACTCACCGCAGTCAGTTTTCCAGGAGGGGGATCGCATGAATTAATTCGAATGCCTTTTATGTTAAAAAATGCCAGTCAGACATTTCAGCTTTGGCTGGAAAAGTCCAAAAGAAGTGCGCATAGATGATATAATTGCGTGAGGGACATAGTAAGCATTTAAAAACGGCTTCGACCAGGCTAGAACAATTTGGTTTAGTAACCAAAAGCAATAAGTGAAAAATTGAATTTTGTTTGATTTAATATATTAGACATATACTTTCCAAAGACGGAATTGAACATTTGCAAGATAATATCCAAGCCATCAAAGACATAACGCAGTCCCGGACCTAGCGCCAGATGCAAAAGTTCTTGCGCATTGTGAGCTATTATCGACGATTCATTCCAGGTCTAGCCAGAATTTTAGAATCGCTAACAGGCCACCTCACACGTGAGAAAAGCATAATCAGGAAGTCTTGTCCTAACAACTTGAGTTATGAAGACCAAAAATTTCCATAAGGCTAAGGAAATGTAAAGTGACATAAATACTCCTGCACCTGTATATGAGGAGAAACCATTTTCAATAGGAGCAGTGCTTCAGCAAAGAGACAAGGATGTAGTCAGATCAATTGGGTTTTATAACCAAAGCTTCAAAATCGAGAAAAACCTATGATACTTTTAGTAAAGATTTTTTGCTGTGTATGCTGCAGTGCTACATTTTGAGCATTATTTAGATGGTCATCATGTCAGGCTATTGACATATCATAAGCAGTGGACAAGCATATTTGATAAAGACGCAAGGCTTAAACTCTCCCACAGGGAGAATTCCCAGACTACTCGATTAGCAAGGTTCGACTTCACTGTCTCTCATATTGCTGGTAAAGAGAATGTGGTAGCGGTCCGAATGAAGCAGATGTCGAGCTGATACGTCAATGTACATTTAAAAATGTAGATGATTTTCTTAACAAACTAGTCTATCAAATCGAGAAAGCACAAGAATCGGATCCTTTACGTTAATATTGGCTAAGAGACCAGCCTATGTCAGAAGCTCCTGAGTGGCAATTGGTTGTTATGCGAAATGTCCAGAGACCAACCCCGACCATATGTGCCGTTGGAGTTACGGGCCAAAATGATTCAAGATTTACACGATTTGAGACATTCATCCATAAAAACGACCATTTGATTAGTTAAAGATAGATACTTACGGTCGCACATGTCTAAACACATACGGGTATGGGTAAGAGCCTGTGTTAAGTGTCAAACTTGTTAGGCGTGGAGACATACCAGAACCGAGATACAAAATATTGCGATATCAACTGGGTGGTTCAGACATGTACACATAGACATTGTCGAGATGCCTGAAGTCAACGGTCAAATATTTTTGCTTAAAATGGTAGATCGTTTTAGTTGCCAATTTAATGTAGCGAGTTTGATATATATGACCGCGCATGATGTCTTGTTTGCGTCCCTAAATAATAGGATATTGCGTTATGGTGTTCCGGTAATGGTCACTAGTGATCGCGGTAGTCACATTATGTCAGAGCGTATTATAATATCTCTCAATATCTTGGGAATAAATGTATTGCATACTAGTGAATACAAATCACGTGCAAATGGGATGGTAGAAAGGTTGCATCGTGAACTGAAAGCTGCGTTGAGATTTAAAAGTGGATGAAGCTGGGTACACTATCTTCCTAGAGTATTATTTGCTATGCGCAAAAGATATAGGGCTCAATTAGGAACTTCAATAGCCCAATTGATATATAGAAAACCAATAAGGTTGTGAAGAGATCTTCTAATAAACTCTCCAAATAGTCTTGATTGAACTTAAATCTAAATAAAATGGTTTGTAGGAACATTTATGGATAAGATATGTCGATAAGCCCCGAAAAAGTCTGGATAACTAAAAACCGAATGCTATGAATCCTCCGATCTATGATCGGCCTTGTTTATTTGTATAACTAATGAAAATAGGAAGAACTGCCTGACACCATTTTACAAAGTACCGAATAGGGTCAATCGGATGAGAGACAAAAATGACGTCATAGAAGAAAGTGGTCAAGAGGTTTATGTTACTTCGGATTGTTGCTTTCTCCAGTTTATCTGAATTGACAATAAGACTGAAAGACTAGATGAGTTGAAGGACCATCGTTCCATGGACGAGTCTGATGTGCGCAATCCGACTACATAGGCACAAAAATCAAACCAGCAACTTTCACAAAACGCGTTGTTGACGACCTCGGCATCATGTTCAACAGAGCTAAAAGATCACCAAATTCCATCAACGCCATACGAACTAGCAGTGTCAGTGACAAATGAATAAGGCGTACTTCGACGACAGAGTCACCACTATAACAGACTCACGCTGAAAGAGTTCAACATCAGCCAAGCAACAAGGATTTCATCTATTACTAGACGCAATTTCTTGAGAAAGTGGTGCATGTAGAGGAAAATATTTCCTCCGACAAAATTAAAGTGACGATTTTTGATAAATTTAAACCACCGTGGATGATTGAAACGCATATATTTAAGAAAGAAAATATACATTTAATTTCTATAAATTTATTTGTTTAAATACTTTGCAGTATATGTAATTTTGAATTTAGCGTTTAATCAGTTCTTCAGTAATCTATGACTGTCCAGTGTGATTTATCTAGTAAACTTTATTTGCCATTTTATTTCTCAGTTCAATTTTACAAATTTTGATCTTCTCTATATGAGCCTTCAAAAGGAGTTTGCGTTTCTATTTGTCCATATTTGGCGCGTTCAAAAACAGGCTATTAAATAATTCTGTTTTTCTCGTCTAATCTCTTTTCCGGTTGTATACTCTGGTGCAGTATTACGTAAGAAGTACAAAGTCCTACGCCTATTACTAGATTAATCAAATATAGGTTTAAGTGTGATTTACATGGAAGCTGATCTTAAATTTGATAATGCTGGTAATTTGGTTCAAGGTATTGTAGGCATGATCTTAACAGATATGGAAGATATAACTTTCTCCTAAGACTCGTGTAGGCACACTAAGACTGAACCTGACTTGGCGTCAATAGGGCTCTCATTAGCTAATAGGGATAAAGACTCTGCACAGCCTATTATATATTTAACTTAATTTTGAAAATATCTTGGCGAATTGATTTTAGCTGTAACGCCCCGAATAATATGAAGTGCCGTGCGAAGCTACTTAAAAGACCAATAAGGAAATGAATTAAAAAATTAGTATATGTGGCCCTTAACAGGGCCAGAAATCATTCACAGGAGAATTCCGTGAGACTTTATGAATGTTTGCAGTGTGTGGGTGTCCAGAAGTCCTTCTAGCCACTTGGTCTGTTTTCTTGTTCGTTGGCTGGTTATCTTGTGTATAGATTCACATAATTAAATAGAATTCTTGAAGCAGGTTGTGATAGTTGTTGTTCAAAGGCCTAGTTTAATCTTGTTGAAAATCTGCGTAAACTGATACACGTTGAAATCTGATCAGTAGATGGTTGATTACGCATGACTGGATGCACAGAAACAAGAGTATTGGCGTTTCTGAAGACTAGCCAAATATGTGTCACTGTGGAGGTTAATTTAATTATTGGACATCAATTAACTCCTCATATAAAAAGAAAAAAATTTTATTTTTGGACATTTGATGTTATCGCTGGTTTCGTAAAACAATATTGTGTTTTTTTTTAAATATTGTAAATTTTTTGGAAGTTCTTTTGTTCATATTGTCGAAGTTTTGAATTGTCTTCTCGAAGGATATAAGAGAGTTTTATCTGAGTTGCTGAATTGCACAAGCGGAACACTGCGTGGTTCCATCTACGATATCTTTACTAATAAATTATTGTAATCCACTCATCTATTGTTCTTATTATTCATCATTGAGAAAGATCTCAAATTTGCTTCAGGTAATTGACGTGGATATTTGTTCTCTAGGTCACCACCGTATCGTTCTGTAATCCGTGGATATCAGCGTACCTCGGTAAGCTTAATTAATATAATATATAAATTACAAGAAATTTAATCATAACATTATGGCTAGTTTATCAAATATTGAGGGTACAGAGCAGTTAGCAAGTGGACTTAAGGAATGTAGTGTAAAAGATAGTTCAGAGGAACTTAAGTGTTCCAAACTAGATGATCATACCGCATATATGGATAATCCGGGCCTGTCATCCTAGAGGCTCTCTTATGGTAGTGACGAAAGGGCCTCTACATCACTACATATTAAACTCAAGCAGGACAATTGGTGTAGATGATTAGCACAGCCAAGAGATTGAAAAAGATTACACGTAACGAGCAGAACAGAATGTGGGTTGCGTGGTAATTACATCAGGCTGATATAGATAGGAAATCGCACGCAATTGGTCAACGGTAGTTTTGCACGTTCTCATTTGTCCAGCGCATTAAACTTTAAATTTAATTTTGACAATGTGTCGGCGAATTTATCTGAGCCGCAACAGAACAGTAGCAAACTTATGTAACGGCTCAAGAACAATTCTCCAACATATTGCGTAAATGAAATTCAATTTAATTTATGCGGCACCAATTAAAACAAGCGATACTTGCCGTCAACCACTGGCGAGCGAACTTTCATTTTCAGGCAAAATAAGCACGGTGAAATTACTTTGCCAGTTAGTGTTCACGTTTGCCTTATGCTGTGCACTACTTGTGCGTGCTGTCTCCTGTCATACTGACTTTTCGCCTACGCGGACTTCTGGACTTGTTTCACACGCGGAGTCAATTTTAGTCACGTCAATCTTGTCGCTGCACATTTAGTGAGACGGAGCAACATCTACTTATTGGACCTTCACGTGTTCCAGTCACCACGGTGTAGTCGCAGATTCTCAACGAAACAATACTCAGCCTCCACACAGTCTCTTGCAGCTGATTTCAACGTCACAACAGAAGGAACACCAGCCAGTCAACCAGAGCCGGTCTGAAGTATCTAGGTGTATTTACAGACACTGCTACACTAAATAACTTTCTCGGCATTTGCTGGTGAAAGCAATACCAGCCCTAATTACGGCCCCCAACAGTACTTATTCTCAGGCATCTTGGCATCGAACTGAATTTCTGACGTCGTACGACATTTAATTAAAGCCGGGGCGTTTTAAAAATTGGCGACCGCGCCAGGATACTGAGAACAATACTTTTTAGACTTGTTAGCAAATCACAAAACCTTTGTCGTAAATACAATCGACTTTGTTTCTTTATCATATTATTTTTTAGGAGTACAGTAAACTGACGTTAGCATATACTAGATTTTACTATGGTTGTGAATTTCTCTTAAGTCGAGATCTTGTGGGCAACTTTATTGTTGGAAATTATTTTGAAGAAAGGTTTTCTATTAAAAATTTTTTTCCAACGTACAAAAGTGTGCAACTGTGTTATTTCGTTTGCCAAACTGCAATGTGGACTCAGAATATTTTGTTTGATTTGTGGAAGCACATTATTTTTTGTACGAAAGTGCAGAACTGTGACTTGTGATTTTGTGAAATTACTAATTTCATCTGTGTTCTGTACTCATTAAAGTCCGATTCAAATGCGGAAGATTTTGTTTCAACTGTGGAAGCAGATTTTGGGTAAGTGTTTCGTTTAAAGCCTTTTTATACATTTCATCTTGCTTATAAATTATGCTTTTAAGATCTCGTACGATTGTTAGAATTTCAGGTCCATTTTTAGATTTTGATGTTCCTGTTTGGGATGGAGATGGCGAACTGCAGCCGAGACATACGCCTCGTCCAGTATTCGTTCACCCGCAACTCCACAGCTGTAAGAGAGTACTCGTTTACAACGACATTGTTGTTGCACCACTACAACCAAAGTATCGCTGTCCTTACCCGATATTGCTCAGACAGCCAAAATACTTCATTATCTTTCAAGTTGCGACACTTACATCAGTAAGCATAGACAGGGTGAAACATTATATCGAAGCGCCTGATCCTGTGATCAGACAACATTCCACACACGTCTCAGGACCTATCTGCCTACAATCTAAACCTAGCAATAGATGGCTTTGCATAACGCATAACTGACATTTTTTAACATTAATTTTTCGTTATATTTACACATCAAATTTTTAACATTATGCGCACTACTTGCGTTCTATGTCACTCAACGTAACCTTTATGAATCCACATGCTTCTTCTTTTTCTCACACACACTTGTTTCACGTGGTATAACCAGCTTTTCTTAGCTAACAATTGTGTAGCATTTTTGAACAATTTTTTGTTATTATGCTATTTCTGAGGCAATTTTCAAATACACTTTTTGTCGTTACCATTTGATTTACAGGTATATATTCTTACATGGTAACGTATGGCTCACATCTGAGCTCAAACTGCCTATTTTGATATGACCAGCTACTTAGAGCTAACACCTTGTGTAGCATTACTAAGTTGTTATTTGCTTCATATCATGATACAGGCCACCTTCAATGCATATCTCAACTTCATCAATTGCACAAAGATCACTCAACAAATATCATGACCACAACGTCGAGCACACACTCTAGCTACTTTGGTCGTATACGAACACTTCGACGATGTTCCAGCCTGCCCAGATTTCAAATTAAACCTGGTAATTCAGTGTAAATCTACCTTGGAATCCTCACGCTGTGGCTCCCAAACCTTACATTGCTCTATTTTTCCTCGCGCAATATGACGGGCCACTTCAGCTAACAATTTTTGTAGATAATCCTCGTAGTTATTTGGAATCATATCATTGTTGATGCAACCAACAAGCATACATCAGCCCAGCATTTACGGTATTTTTTATAACTATGGGCAGAATAATAACTATTTGCTTAACTTGGTTCGAACTCAGCCCTACATTCCTTATCAAGCCTCGTCGAGAGGAATGTCATTCTATTTCTTCAGAGAGGAATGGGATGTAACGGCTCAAAAACAATTCGCCGACATATTGCGTAAATGAAATTCAATTTAATTTACACAGCACCAATTAAAACAAGCAAAATTCACCATAAACCAATGGCGTGCGAGCTTTCGTTTTCAGGTTATATAAGCCAGTCAGAGTTCACGTTTGCATTCTGCTGAGCACTACATGTGTGTGCTGTCTCCTATCAAACTGACATTTCACCTACGCTAACTTCTGGACTTCCTTCACACGCAGAGTCAATTTTAGTCACGCCAATCCGGTCGCTGCACAACTAGTGAGACGGAGCAACATCTACTTATTAGACCTTCACGTATGCCCGTCACCACAGTGTGGTCGCAGATCTTCAACGAGACAATACTCAGTCCTCACACAGTCTCTCGCAGCTGATGTCGACGCCACAACAGAAGGAACACTAGACAATCAACCACAGCCTGTCTCAAGTGTCTAGGAGTATTTCTAGACTGATACACAAACTAACTTATTCGGCATTTTCCGGAGAATGCAATTCCGGCCCTAATAAAACCCAAAAATTACTTATTCTCAGCCATCTTATCGCCGAATTAACTGGCGCAGAAAGAAGAAGAACGTACTTCCTGTGCATCAACGGAATCAACGGCGCCACAGGGAAGAAACCAATTACAATCCGACATTCCTATCGACTCTTTTCGTACACGCCGAATTTTGCACATAGATAGCCAAACGGACAACGCCGGTCGCAATCATCAGCCTACTTGTTTGCATGACCCGGTCAAAGAGCCCAACGATCTTCTCCACCTTCTTGATTTCAGAACCGGCGAAGAATTCATCGTAGACATAGGTACAGCAGTCTCAGTTCTCAAGGGTGATTCAATGGCGGAGATGTCGCTAGGCGTTCTTGTCGCAATAGCTACTGGCAAGCCCATACCAACTTATGGCTACCGGTACCGCACTCTCAACATAGGTCTACGACGCAAATTTTCTCACAATTTCATCATTGCTAAGGTCTCACATAATATAATAGGCCTTGATTTCCTTCTGAAATTTTGGCTCATTGTTGATCTTGCCAATCAAAAGATCATCGACCCCTCCACCGGACTTGAGCAAAGTTTTTGGACACTTGCCTCCGAGCGTTTGGAGTTACAGGTCATTCAGCCAACCCCAGTGCATCATTCAGCAGAGATATCAGCAGCTCTTCAAAAATACAAGTCGCTTTTCGACCTTAACAAGTCAGAGCTACGAGTCTCCAACACGATGCACCACATCGTCACAGAAGGACAACCTATTGCACTCAAGAAGCGACCACTGGCCCCTGCTAAGCTGAAAGCTGCCCAAAAAGAATTCTCAAGGATTTTGGAAGAGGGAATCATCAGACCATCGAAACGTTCATGGGCGTCACCACTGCACTTAGTCTCCAAATCAAACGGATCGTACAGAGCCTGCGGAGACTACCGTAAGCTAAATTCAGTGACAAAATCTGATGCATATCCTATTCCAAATATTATCACCTTACTTGAAAAACTCAACGGCAGCAAATTCTTCTCAGTGATTAATCTCAGACAAGCTTACCATCACATCCCGGTAGCACCAGAGGTTATTGAAAAGACTGCAGTCATCACTCCATTTGGACATTTCGAATAACTTTCCATGCCTTTTGGACTTAAGTGTGCTACGTAGACATTTCAAAGATTCATGGACAACATACTTCACGACGACTCTGCATATTTTATGTCATATCTTGATGACATTATGGTATTCAGTCCAGACTTAGAATCTCATGCCAAGCATCTACGAAATGTCCTCTCACGCTTATCCAACCACGGACTCAAGATAAACTGTGACAAGACGCAGATTGCAACTACATTCTTGGACTTCTTATGGCATCGTATCACGCCACAAGGTATTTAACCTTTGCCGCCAAAGGCGAATTCAATCAAAAATATCAAGTCACCAAGGACTGTTAGCGAGTTGCAGAAAAATCTGGGAGTACTAATCTATTATCTCAAGTTCCTTCCGGGCCTTTCAAGAGAACTTCATTTTTTGTGCAGGCACCTGCGGAATCGAAAAGGACTTAGCAAGAATTCCATCATTGCTTGGTCATCCGAAGACGAGGAATTACTTCAACTCGCCATCAACTCGTTAGCAAATACCACAATGATAACACATCCAGATTTTAAAAACCATTTCTACTCACGACAGATGCTTCTGAATTCGCTATTGGAGCCACATTGGAACAAGAGATCGACGGAGTTCGGAAGCCTATCAGTTTCTACTCGCGTACTCTCCAACCAGTAGAAACGAGTTATGACACTTTCGGTCGAGAAATTCTCGCCATCCACGACGCAGTGCGCTATTTTATCAGCATCATTGGCAGTAGCAGATTTGTTGTTTCCACAGATCATGCACCATTATTAAGCGCACTTCGAAACGCAACTTCATCTATCGCCAAGTACCCTGCCAGAGTGGAAAGACAGTTTTCACGTCTAAGCGAATGTCAATTTGACATCTTTCACCTCAAGAGCAAATAGAACTTCATTGCAGATGCCCTTTCCAGGCCAGACGTCAAGCTACAACCACCTTCGCCGTCGCCATTCACTGTCAACTCCATGACACTCAGTGAACCTGCACTAACGCCATCCCTCCTGCAAACGGAACAACGCGGTGACATTCACATTCAAAGATCAATAGCCCGTCACCCAACCACGTTCATATGCCGTCTCTGGGAAGGCTTACCAATTGTTTACTTCACGGGTACGCAGCAAGGCAGTCACTTTGTTTATATGCACTATAACAAATAGTTTTATGAGAAATCATCTCGTGAGGAAAACCGCAATGAATTATTCATGCACTGATTAAACGAATATTGAATTCATCGGCAGACTTAGTTTCGTGGGTAAAAAAAACAGGTCTTCGAGCAAATAATGGTTTGAATGTAGTTAAAACTTTGAATTCAAGTAAGACGAATACAATCGATGTAAACAACGTTTAGTTGTAATGTCGATTTTGTAAATTGTTCAAATTGCGAATGAATTTGTCCAGTGATTTTATTCTAATGGAATGTAGTACACTCAATCCTAGAAACGACCTGTCTTAAGTTTGACAATTTCATTACTTCCTAGATGGAAATGGAGTGAATAAAGTCAAAATATTTCCATTGAGGTCGATAGGCGAAACAAACTTGTTGAGCTGCATACACATTAAGTGAAGAATGGGTATACCATCTCAGAGTCTGCATAAGAAGTTAGTTAGATGGCTAGCCACCGATTTCTGAACATGAGTTTCGTCGCTTTTTTGCACGTAAAAGGGTTAGTGTCCGGAAGGGCCCGCTGAGATTCATAGTGTTGACCAAGAACTACAAAATTAAAGTAAACAGTTTAACTAACCTCTCTCTATATAACCCATTGAGCACAGGATTCCATAAGGTAAGCTGGGAATTGTGGATTACTGCAATATTGTAACACGCGGCTCCGCGTTACAACCCAACGATGTTCAATTTTGACAAATATAGTGCTTTTTAAGGTCAAATAATCTAATTCTGTTTTTACACAATATTTCTCTTAACTGTGATTTTAGAAACAATCTCTGTTAGTTTCAAGCAGTTTTAATTGAGATTTCTTGAACAGCAATTTTAATTGTAATTAATAGGGCTTTATTTAAAAAATATACACAGCCGCGCGCGATACGCAGGGAACATGCGGTGGATTATAGTGCCATAGTGGAATTACTCTTCTTCTTTGAATTATTCGCAGTTTATACAAGTGATTTACTGTTCGTATATGATTCTAAGTATCAGAATTTCAGAGTACAATGGATTATTATAATTAAATAAGTTAAAACCATTGTAACACGCGGCTCCGTGTTACAACCCAACGAAGGTCAATTTTTACAAACGCTGTGATCTTTAAGGTCAAATATTCT
>JAQBSW010008672.1:0-32847 GCA_029291075.1 Eudiplozoon nipponicum
TTGACGTGAAAGACGTCAAATTGCCATTTGCTTAGACGAGAAAGCTGTCTTTCCACTCTGGCAGGGTACTTGGCGATAGATGAAGTTGCGTTTCGAAGTGCGCTAACTAGTGGTACATGATCTGTGAAAACAACAAATCTGCTACTGCCAATGATGCTGATAAAATGGCGCACTGCGTCGTGGATGGCGAGAAGTTCTCGGCCGAAAGTGTCGTACCTCGTTTCTACTGGTTGGAGAGTACGCGAGTAGAAACTGATAGGCTTCCGAAATCCGTCGATCTCTTGTTCCAAAGTGGCTCCAATAGCGAATTCAGAAGCATCTGTCGTGAGTAGAAATGGCTTTTCAAAATCTGGATGTGTAAGCATTGTGGCATTTGCTAACGAGTTGATGGCAAGTCGAAGTAATTCCTCGTCTTCGGATGACCAAGCAATGATGGAATTCTTGCTAAGTCCTTTTCGGTTCCGCAGGTGCCTGCACAAAGGATAAAGTTGTTTTGAAAGGCCCGGAAGGAACTTTCGATAATAGTTTAGTACAACCAGGATTTTCTGCAACTCGCTCACATTCCTTGGTGACTTGGTATTTTTGATTGAATTCGTCTTTGACGGCAACGGTTGAATACCTTGGGCTGTGATACGATGCCCTAAGAAGTCAACGGATGAAGTTGCAATCTGCGTCTTGTCACAGTTGATCTTGAGTACGTGGTTTGATAAGCGTGAGAGGACATTTCGTAGATGTTTCGCATGAGATTCTAGATCTGGACTGAATACCATAATGTCATCGAAATATGACATACAATAAGCAGAGTCGTCGCGAAGTGTGTTGTCTATGAATCTTTGAAATGTCTGAGTAGCACACTTAAGTCCAAAAGGCATGTAAATATATTCAAAAAGGCCAAATGGAGTGATGATTGCAGTTTTCTCGATATCCTCTGGTGCTACCGGTATGTGATGGTACGCTTGTCTGAGGTCAATCACTGAGAAGAAATTGCTGCCGTTGAGTTTTTCAAGTAAAGTGTTGATATTTGGAATAGGATATGCATCAGATTTTGTCACTGAATTTAGCTTACGGTAGTCTCCACAGGCTCTGTACGATCCGTTTGATTTAGAGACTAAATGCAGTGGTGACGCCCATGAACTTTTCGATGGTCTGATGATTCCCTCTTCCAAAAGCCTTGAGAATTCTTCTTGGGCAGCTTTCAGCTTAGCAGGAGCCAGTGGTTGCTTCTTAAGTGCAATAGGTTGTCTTTCTGTGACGATATGATGCATCGTGTTGGAGACTCGTAGCTCTGACTTATTAAGATCGAAAAGCGATTTGTATTTTTGAAGAGCTGCTGACATCTCTGCTGAATGATGCACTGGGGTTGGCTGAATGACCTGTAACTCCAAACGCTCGGAGGCAAGTGTCCAAAAGCTTTGTTCAAGTCCGGTGGAGGGGTCGATGATATTTGATTGGCAAGATCACCAATGAGCCGAAATTTTAGAAGGAAATCAAGGCCTATTATATTATGTGAGACCTTGGCAATGATGAAGTTGTGGGAAAATTCACGTCGTAAACCTATGTTGAGTGTGCGGTACCGGCAGCCATAAGTTGGTATGGGCTCGCCTGTAGCTGTTGCGAGAAGAACGCCCAGCGACATCTCGGCCATTGAATCACCTTTGAGAACTGAGACTGCCGCACCTGTGTCTACGATGAACTCTTCGCCAGTTTTGATATCAAGACGGTGCAGAAGTTCGTTGGGCTGTTTGGCCGGGTCATGCAAACAAGTAGGCTGGTGATTGCGTCCGGCGTTGTCCGTTTGGTTCTCTATGTGAAAAATTCGGCGTGGACGAAAAGAGTCAACAGGGATGTCGGATTGTAGTTGGCTTCTTCCCTGTGGCGCGGTTAATGCCGTTGATGTGCAGAAAGTACGGTCTTCTACTTCCTGCGCCAGATGTTTCCCGATACTGATGCACCCTTGTGCCTGCGGTCTGTTGTCCTTTCCGTCAGCTGTGGAAATTGACACTCATTCGGAAATTCTTCGGAACAACAAAGACAGACTTGGCATGAATAAAAAAACTTCTGGTGGTTATAACACCAGTTCTTTGGGGCATATTTATTAAAGGATTGCGGAGATCTCGATCGCCGCCTACAGTTATAAATGGGCTTAGGTACGAATCTGGGTCGAGCATTCACTTGATTTAGCTCGGATTTGGTAATGGCCAATCCTTCTAGAACTTTAGCCATGTTCGCCACTGTCCTCTCTAAAGAGGAGAGTCTATCATCTTGCGGAGGTGAAGAAAAGGATGATGGATTCACTTTGGGTTCCAAAACCCTATATTCTAACTCAAATCTCTCAGATAAGTCATCTATAGAGAGAGTGTTGGGGAGCTGTCTGGCAAAGAGTTTTAATGTTTGGGGAAGATTGTTAATAAAAACAACCTTAGCCTCATGGTCAGAAATGTTGGTTTTATACCAACGCTCCGTAATTCCCTCAGTATTTCGATGGGGCCAAGATTTGGCATGTCTAACTGCGCATATTTGTTTATTATCTGCTCAGTCTCTGTGGGCCCAAGCAAGGATTCTACTTTGTTTTGTAGACCCAAAATGGGATTAGGTAGCTTCCTAATGGCCTCAAGCTTAGGATAAATCCGTCGCTGCAATTCAGAAGGTAGTTTAGCAAAAATCTTCGACAGTTTTTGATGACTGTCATAATCAGGAAACGGGGAGAAAGCGGAGTCTACGCGCATAAAGAATAGTTTGCTATCTCCATCCCAAACAGGAACATCAATATCTAAAATTGGACCTGACATTCTAACAATCTTACGGGATCTTAAAAGCATAAATTTATAAGCAACATGAAAATATATAAATATACTTTAACGAAACGCTTACCCACAAAAGCTTTCACAGGTGTATGAGCGCAAAACAAAAGCACGTCACAGTAACTTCTTCCAAAAAGCCGCAATTGAGCCTGTCGAGTACTTACGGTGCCGTTTTGTACGTAGAAAAGATGAACAGAGGCCCCGTTGGCCTTTGATGCCAATGTATTATTATTATATCCCCCCAAAAAACATTCACCACAAATCCACGAATATATATATCAAAAATTCCCAGAAGACCACAATCAGGGTAAAGAAAACGCAAATGTTAATCTATTTTATCCCAAATAAATGAAAAAGGAAGTCAATTTTATTTATACCAAAAAAAATCAGAACAATAATCAATATCCTGGCGCGGTCGCCAATTTTGTAAACGCCCCCGGCTTCAAGTAAATGCCGTACGACGTTACAAACTCGGTTAAGGTGCTCTGAATAGAGATTAGTTACTGATAGGGGCCCTTAAGAGGGCCTGGTAATGCGTTCTCCTGAATTGTTCAGAGTGTGAAGATGTTCTAGAGCCTTGGGTGGACGCTGGTTGTTGTCGTTCTCGTGGTTGAGTTGTAATCACGATGTGGATAACGTCGTTCAGGTTCTGCAATTAATTGGCTCGTCTCGCTGGTTATACCGCAACAAGATGAGTCACGGATGTAGCCAATTGTTGGTGAAACTATCAAATCACCAGCGTAGGTATTGACAGCCGACAGAACGCACACGCGTAACGCAAAGCAGCATGCGAATGCAACCCCTGACTTGCATGGTAAATTGCCGTGCTTAAATAGCATGCCATGCCTATTTGCACACTATTGGTTAAACGGCAAGTTTCGCTTTTTTCTCATTGGTGCAACGTAAATAAAATTGAATTTAATTTACGCAATATGTCGGCCATTAATTTGTGTCGTTACAGTAGAAATAATTGTGTAAATACCCCATGTTGTGTCCACCTATGTTTGATGTCCCACGAACTTGGATGTCAGGTATGTATTAGGTTTTTTGAACCTAGTAACAAATTAGTTCAGTTGTGACCAGAAGGATAAACCAAAGGCAGCATGAACGGAAGAGTATAATCTCATGCACATTCGTTTCGTGCTTACTGGCGACTCATCAGTAGGAGCCGGTATTACGCCCTTTAACCACTATATATTCGGTAGAAGAATGTGGAATAATAGGACGGTACAATCTCCTAGACGAATGTGTAAACCTGTAATAGTGGAGCTAACATAATCTGAAGTCAACGACAATACGACTTCAATGCTAACTCACACTATATAATATATATACCGAGTCTGTAAGGGATACTAACACTATGGCCATTGTGTTAGTAACTGATACCTTTTTTGAAATCGATGGGTACCGGATACTAACACTATGGTTTCCGAGTCGGTACATGATACCAACCTGATGGATATAGATTTATGCTAAAGTTCACCCAAATTGAGAATTACAACAATTTCCGAACACCTGTTACTCCAGTTAAACCATACACTCTGGCCTTCATCGATATCAGTTATCACATTTCGCGGTAAGCATGACATCATTCAATTCAATATATTACAGTTAAATACTGTTTGTTTCGAAGAACTAATATATATGCAAGTATGTATTAGGTTTTGCGAACCTAGTAACAAATTAGCTCAGTTGTGACCGGAAGGATAAACCAAAGGCAGCATGAACGGAAAGTATAATCTCATGCACATTCGTTTCGTGCTCACTGGCGACTCATCAGTAGGAGCCGGTATTACGCCCTTTAACCACTATATATTCGGTAGAAGAATGTGGAATAATAGGACGGTACAATCTCCTATTTAACTGGAACTTGGATGTCGTTTGTATTTATTATTAACGTGTCGTCTAGACGAGCCTTAATTATGCCTAACTCGTCCGTTAAATTCTTCATTTGAGACGCCAGTGCCTGAATCAACGTTTCGACCCCATCAGAAGACATATTTAATTGTGCCATAAATGCTTTATTTTTACTCAATTATATATAGAATTTTGCACGCACAACAATAATCTATTTAATAAAACAAATTTACACATTAATTAATATATGTGCACATCAGCTCAACGTCTGCTTTCTCATTGTGCTGCCTGCTTACTTCTTATCCGGGCGCTTCTGCGAGGAATTTCTGTTGAAATAATGTCTGCCCTAGATAAGACCTTTTGCTCATTATTTGTCTTAAAGGTGGCTATTGCCACATCTTCCCCCCCCTCAGGAATCGGCTTTCGCACTCTGCTTAAACGATCCAGTGCCACAGCTCGTGGTCCATCGGGCAGGCTAACAAAAACAGTATTGTGCTCGGCGTCCACCCTCTCCACGCGATACGGCCCATCATTGACAGCCTGCAGTGCCATGGGCTCGACCCTCGCTACCATGACATAATCGCCGACCTTTAGGCGAGTGCGTGTCGGTTGCCTTGCATAGCTTTGTCGCTGTGTGGCTCCTACATATTCAGTTAACTGTTTTAGTCGTTCCTGAATATCCGCTATGGTGCAGCGCTCATGGGATCCTTGGATTACAGGTTCACCTGGCAGTCTTATGTGTCCTCCATAGACCATGGTCGTTGGAGCGAATCCTGTAGCTGTTGAGACTGTAAAGCGCATGGCCCGCTCGACCAAATGTAATTTGTCTCTCCACGTTCCCGGGCTCTCGTGGCACCAACATCGCAGTACCTCTTTCATCGTCCTATGTGCGCGCTCAGCAGTCGCATTAGTTTGCGGGTGATAAGTGGCTGTGCGGGAATGCTTTATGTCAAGGTCTTTGCACCACTGATTAAATTCTTTCGACTCAAACTGTGCGCCTTGATCGGTAACAATAACTTGTGGTGCACCGAATCGACTGAGCCATCGCTCTTCTAAGCACGTTATAATCTTTTCTGTTGTGATCTTCTTCAGTGGTACAAACTCGACCCATCGGGTAAACTTATCGACCATGGAAAACACATAGGACACGCCGCCGCGAGCTACCGGCAGTGGACCTACCAGGTCGATATGCAGAAACTCGTTCCGTGCAGTGGCATTGAAAGCAATCGGAGTGACTTTTTCTCGTTTTTGTGGTTTACAACGTTGGCATGTAGTGCACTGTTGACAATAGCTACGAATTTCTTTGGACATGCCAGGCCAATACAATCGTGACTGCAATGTCTCAATGAGCCGCCCAGCGCCGGAATGTCCTAACGTTTCATGCCAAAAGGCCATTAATTCTGTTCTTATAGATTCTGGCACAAACCATTGCACTGTTTGTCCTTCTTTCCGCACCAACAGGCCGTTCTGTAGACTCAACGTTTTAAATGGTGCCAACACCACTGTGCCTTTTTTTTAACTGATTGACTATTTCCTGACATGTAGCATCTCTACCCTGTTCTTCAGAGACTTTTATAAGCGGTGAAACCCGCACAGCGGAAATTCTGCTGAGCGCATCGGCCGCCGCATTCTCGATTCCTGCTCTATGATGAATTGATATATCATACTCTTCTAGTTCTTCAATGGCTCGATGTACACGTTTCTTCTCAATACATAGTGATCTCCAAATCGCTATTTGTGGTCGTCGAGGCGTCGTAATCTGATCAAACTGCGGCGCCGTACGGCAAGTAATTCTTTTTCTGTGACTGTATAGTTCTGTTCCGCCTTAGTGAGTGTGCGACTTATATATTGCGCAGGACGTCCGTCAGCTTGTAACACCGCTCCTATACCAATATCTGACGCGTCTGTAACAATTGACATATTACCTACCGGGAAAGTCAAAATAGTTGCATCTATTAATTTCTGCTTGCATAATACAAACGCTTGTTGAGCTTCCTCCGTCCAACGAAATGGTATCTTGGCACTAGTTAACTGAGATAAGGGCTGTTGTGTAACCGCCATCCCTGCGAGGTATGGTCTATAGAAATTCACCATACCAATAAACCGGCGCAATTGTTTTCTAGTAGTAGGCACCGGATAATCCCTGATAGGTTGTACATTCGAATCTAACGGCATGCATCCGTCCGCTGAGACTAAGTGCCCCAAGAACCGCACTTCTTGACCTATCTGTACCTTTTCTGGATTAAAATGTAATCGCCATTCTACAGCTTTGGCCAACATCTTCTGCAGCCTCACAACGTAATTCGTGTTCAGTAGTGGCCCATATAATAACATCGTCTACGTAAGCTGTTGTACGTTAAGTCAGACACGAACGAGTATAACATTCTTTGGAACACTTTCGGAGCGTTTTTAAGGCCAAATGGTACCCGGGTAAATTGGAAATGACCCCTAGTAACTTGTACCGCTAACTTCCATCGGTCTTCGGGCCGCACGCCTATTTGCCAAATTCGTTTAAGATCCGGTAACGGCAAACCATTTGCCTCCGCCAGCTGTAAGAACAGATCACGCAGAGCCGGCATGGTATACGGGCTGTCCGGTTTAGTTACTGAGTTCAATTGCTCAAAATCAGCCGCTGGTCGGAGCGAACCATCCTTTTTCGTAACATAAACCATTGGAGCACAAAAAACAGATGTTGACGGTTCAAGAACGCCGGCTTCTATCATTTCTTGGGTTGTTTGAGTCGCTGCTTCTAATTTCTTGGGAGGGGCAACTATATACTTTTTGTGTGTTCGTAACCATCATTTAGTTCTAACCATAACTAAAACTGGTCGACCGTCGGCCCTGGACGCCTGCTACAACTGTGGCAGTTGGAATATACTGTTATATTGGTTTTGAAGATTCTTCCACCACTCAGGCAGACAACTGGCTCCCTGAATCTTATGGTTACCTATAGACTTTATTGATCTTATTCCTTCCGGCCGCGATAGGTATACCTGTTTATTTTGACAGTCTATCGTCTTAACCCATTTTCTAATGAAATCAAGTCCCAATAAGGGCGTCTGCGTATTCGAAACAACAAAAGACATATGATAGACCTTTTCATTTATTAACAACTTTGTGTCCCACTCGCCCACAGCCACCATCGATGCGCTCGATGCCTGACATAAACTTGCTACTTTCGTAGGTTTTATATTGTTCAATGGCCAAGTCAATGGTAGTACCGACACATCGCTCCAGTATCCAATTGCATTATTACCCGCTGTCCGTTGAAGAGTTCTACTGACTTAATCTCAATGAAAATTCTTACATTTGGCAGTGTTTCCCACACTTCCTTTTCTTCAACAAGTCATCTGGTTCAGACCACTTTTTGGTTTGTTCTGCTGGTCTTCCTTCTCGATCTACCCGTCGGAGCCACCAAAGGATTAATTCTTGTGCCTTGTACTTCGCCTCCATTATTTGTGAGATTGTTCACCCTGCTACCCCACCGCACTGGTCACCCCTTGAGGTACATGGGTTTTGTTGCCGCTTATACGCTGTATTCGTCGGAGCCGGAGTCCTTATATACTGACTTTGCTTCCAAGCCACTGGCTGTTGCCTTCGTTGCGGAACTGCTTATTATGACGCGAAGAATTCCAATACGGTATGTCGCTCCCTTCAGATGTTGTAACTGTACCCATGCGTGGAGATGCCGCTGCCATCTTATTTGTCATTATGGCCGAGCTTTGAAGAGCCTGAAGTCTCTCTTCAAGGCCTCCTGGGCTGCTGGATATTTCTCCGTATCTAGTAGGATCCAGCAGCATGAACATGATGGCCTCATGGTTGCAAGCCTGGTAAAGACCTGGTAAGCTTGAGAACCACTCTGTTGATACGTGCCATGGTATCCATGGGCATCTCACCCTTTAATGGTGTCAGGCAAAAGGCTGTATAATTCTGAGAACACTTGAGGCCTGTTCGGAAATGATCCAATATTGCCTTTGTATTCCTTATATGTGAGGTCAATCATACTCCCAATTGGACAGCTACTGTCCGGTCCACTAATTCCTGTACAGCTACACGTACAATAGGTGCTTCCAATGTAAATTCTGGTTCGCACTGATGCTTCAAATTTTTCGAACCACAACTGTGGCCTTCCACATCAGTGGTGCCAACATCGGCTTAAACTCTGATGACGGTCTGACATAACTCGTCGATCTGGCTGGAAACGCTGGCATATTAATTCCTGATTCTTCGCTGGCCGCCATTATTAGTCCACTTCATGTTTGATGTTCCACGAACTTGGATGTCGTTTGTATTTATTATTAACGTCGTCTAGACGAGCCTTAATTATGCCTAACTCGTCCGTTAAATTCTTCTATTTGAGACGCCAGTGCCTGAATAACGTTTCGACCCCATCAGAAGACATATTTAATTGTGCCATAAAATGCTTTATTTTTACTCAATTATATATAGAATTTTGCACGCACAACAATAATCTATTTAATAAAACAAATTTACACATTAATATATGTGCACATCAGCTCAACGTCTGCTTTCTCATTGTGCTGCCTGCTTACTTCTTATCCGGGCGCTTCTGCGAGGAATTTCTGTTGAAATAATGTCTGCCCTAGATAAGACCTTTTGCTCATTATTTGTCTTAAAGGTGGCTATTGCCACACCTTGGTATCTCTTTTTCGAAATCGCTAGACTTCTCCCCACATCTTCAACATACTACCTCCAAACTCTTCAAGTGGGCCCGCGAGATTACGTATGTTGGATTTCAAACACATTGAAGATTTCACAGAAAAAACGAAAGATAATGGAATTAAAAAAATTAGACAAAGGCATGAAAAAAAACTAGCAAAATTGGGAATTAATTGCCCTTTGAGTCAAGAGAATTGAAGAGGTCATGTCCAAACGTTTAGTTAATTTTACGAGAATGGATCTCAAGGAAGACCAAAAACAAATTCTTAATCTTGGACTTAATACTGCGATCCCTATTGATTTTGTAACTAGGAATGAGATAATGACAGAAACAGTAAAGATTGCCCAGTTCTTCCCAGACAAAGATAAGACTAGGTTTGAATTGGATGTGTCCAAAGCGGTGTTAGAGCATAAAGAGATGAGATGCCGGCAGAGTTATGATATAAAACGCTTAAGAGCAGAAATATTATCCAATAAAATAAGAAGCCTTTAGGCGGATAAAGGTGATGCAACGGTACTTATGAACCGGTCAGATTATGAATTGAAAGTGTATGAACAATTAAATAATTTCAAGGTTTATGATAATATAAATAAAGATCCATCTGATAAGTTACATGGACAAGCTAAGACTATAATTAATAGAATGATTGAGTCAAAGGAATTAGAACCAGGACTTGGGAATTCATTAATACAACGTGACACAGTCCCCGCGAGAGTTTATGGTCTAGTAAAGATTCATAAACAGGGAATCCACTTAGATTAATCGTTAATGTACAAAACTCACCAAACTAGATAGATTGATCTAAATTTCTAGTCAAATACAATTTAGAAAATACTTATTTTTTAGATTATACTTTAAAGAATACATATCATTTTATTGACATTATTAGTAGATATAATTTGAATGATAATGATAGAATGGCTAGCCTGGATGTTGTATCGATAAAAAAACATTGGGCCCAATATTTAATGAAGCATTTACAACGGTAAAAAAACGTAAGTACAAGTGAAACCTTGAATTAAGTTGGAACCTAAGTAAAAAACCTGCTTATAGAAAACTGATTGCAAATGCACTGTACCAATATCAATTCATATATACTTATCTTTCTCAATAAAAATGTTCCAGAATAGGGTATACAGATTTAGCAAGAGTTAGTAGACAGGACATTAGATTAGAGACATTTGACTATTAATTGCTGCTTATATTTTATATATTTATGTAAGGTAGGGAATATCTTAATAAATGAATTATACGTTAGTCCTAGAAAAGATATTCATGGTTAACAGCTATCAAGTATCTTTTTAAGAGGAACTCAAAATGGTGATAGATTTATATATAGATAGGCCTATCGGTAGATAGATAGGTTTATCTATACCAGAATATATATATATATATATACATATATATATATATATATACGGACATTAATCATTTTATACATTACCAATAAATTATATATATTTATTTAAAATGGTAAAACATTGAATTATATATATATAAATATTATAATTATATATATATATATAAGACATTTAACTCACACTGCTTATATTTATATATATATGATTTTATACATATTTATATGTATTTTACATATTTATATAAGGTGTGAATATATAAATATACAATTTGATCAATTGGTCAAAAAACAGGAAGAAAAAAGAAAAATAATAATTTATTAGAAATATACAAACGTATATATATATATATATATTTATATATATATATATATATATATATATATATATATATATATATATATATTTAGTACTTTTTGGCTGTTGCTCTCTCGTTCCTGATTTTGTACCCCTACTACTAACCAATGGTTGCTATTATTACTACCCGAGCACCCAATCAGTCTGTTTCTTTTCAGATGGTTAATATTAGAAGGTCGAAGAAAAGGTTTCATGTATATATTAATACAATGTAGCACATAAATATAATTCACTGTTTATCCGAATTGAAGGAGTTGGTTGCAACAATACAGATTTTAATGTAAAAATTGCTGTTCCAACACTATTCACACTTAGTCCAAATTGAATATATGTTAGTCAGCTGTAGTACCTAGATTTTTATGCTAAAATATGTTTAGTCACTGTTCACAATTAAACTAAATGGTCCGTCTTGTAGACGGCAAAAATTAAAATGATTTATGTCTATAAAGTGAAATGTTAGCACAAATGTCTGGAATGTAATGAGTAGTCAAACGATTAAAGATATGATGGACATGAGCCTAGTAAAATTATTTGATGTTCATAAATCTACTGACACAATAGTCCACCGCGTGATCCTCTCGATCGCGCGCGGTTCTGTCTATTTTATAAAAAACTATTAATTACAAATAAAATTGCAGTTCAAGAAATATCGATTAAAATTGCTTGAGACTAAAAGAGATTGTTCCTAAAATCACAGCTAAGAGAAATATTGTTTAAGGACAGAGTTAGAATATTTGACCTTAAAGAGCACAGCGTTTGTAAAAATTGACCTTTCAAGTTGGGTTGTAACACGTAGCCGCGTGTTACATACACCCCCCCCGACAGTGAAAATTAGTACAATAATGAAGGGGGCTAACTTACAGGAAATGTTATTGCTCTTTCATGCCGTATAACGACTGATTTTGGTTCTGTCAACACCGATACTGGCTCCTCTATTTCTCGGCGTTCTTGGACGGATGGTTAGGTCGAAGTGTTCGAGAAAGTCGAGCGTCCAATGATGTTTGTCGTGTTGTCGATGATGAACGGATATTTGAAACATCATTTTGAGTTGGAGAACGAGATTGTGTGGCCTGTACCCAAACGTCGCCATGTTGGAGCAATTTGCGCAGGTCAGACTGTTGTGGCCGACTGTGGGTTATTTGAGAAATTGTGGCGTAGTGTAGTTTACATCTGATCCAGTGTTCATAGAAATTATTCGCCAGAGATTGCGTCACGGATGAGAAAGTACGTTGATAGTGGCAACCGGGGATGAGATTGATTGCTGGCAATTGGGCGTTTGAAGCATGACTTAATTGGAGCCGTCGCTGTAAAGACAATAGTTGATTATGTGCTCTCACCGCGAAGGTAACGCATCGAGCCTTCAAACGTGGAGTACAACAATCTTGGGGTGCTCAGCCTCTGCTGCCGCCGAGGGAGGCTTTGACCCCACCCGTCTTCCGGAACCTTCCATGGGCGGATCCTCCTGGAGTTGTTGAAGGTGACAGCGCCGAAGTTTAAACGTCAAGCCGGTGCGGTATGTGCAGACGTTTCCGAGGCAATAACGTGTGTAGTGGCTCTACTGAAAGTGCTTGAATTTCTCAAAATCTAGCTATTTATTAATTTCTTAATACGTGAGTTCGACGAACCGGGCACCATAATGTAGGGGTACTTTGCGGCTGTTGTTATCTAGTTCGTGATTTGTACTCCTACTACTTATCTGTAGGGGTACTCCTTTGCCGTTATATTCTGGGTTCCTGATTTTGTACCCCTACTACTTAACAATGGTTGCTATTATTACTACCAGCACACAATCAGTCTGTTCCTTTCATGGTTATCATTAGAAGGCCGAAGAAAGGTTTCATGTATATATTACACACAATAGCACATAACATAATTCACTGTTAATCCGAATTAAAGGAGATGGTTGGCAATAATACAGATTTAAATGTAAAATTATATCTTAAACACTATTCACCGTTAGTCCAAATTGAATATATGTTAGGTCATTGTAAAATTAGATTTTTTATGCAAAAATATGTTTTAAATATCGTTCACAATTAAATTAAATGGTCCGTCTTCTAGACGGCAAAAATTAAAATGATTTAAGCTTATCATAGAAAATTGTTTTAGGCTCAATCAGTTATTCGCGCACAGGTCTGAATTGCTCAACATTTATGCCATCGATTTAAAACAAATGATACACATGGAAAAGTCATCGTTAAAGGTTATCACTATAAAAAGAATGTAAATCGTTTAAAAACTTCAATGACACAACTCACAAGTGTTGTTCAACAAGTTTCAGGGAATAGATTCTATCTCAGTTCATGATATTAATATATTGTTCTCTGAAGTTCGGATAGTCCAAATTTGCCGACTAAGCAGAATAAGTTCATTATGACACAATAGTCCACCGCGTGTTTTTTTTATTCGGAGCGCGTTCTGTTCTTTTTATAAAAGCACTATTAATTACACATAAAATTTCAGTTCAAGAAATATCGATTAAAACCGCTTGAGACTAAAAGATTGTTCCTAAAATCAAGAGTTAAGGGAAGTATTTGTTGTTAGACAGAGTTAGAATATTTGACTTAAAGAGCACAGCGTTTGTAAAAATTGACCTTCTTTTAAGAAAATTATCGGAGTCGTGTTACATACACTTCGACAATGAAAATTAGTACACCATGAAGAGGCCAACCTCTAGGCGTTATTGCTCTGCCGTACCGTGTAATGACTGATTTGGCTCTGACAACACCGATTCTAATTTTCATCTCTATATGGCATTATTTATTGGCTTGGTTGTTGAAGGGACGTCGGGCGTCAATCCGATGTTAGCAAGACTGTCTGGGGTGGCGCTCTCGTTTCTTCACCGCCTGATAGGTCTTACATCGCGAAACAGGTCATCTAGATTAACGTTGGCTGGGGATAGTCTTTGTTGATACCGCTTCAGCTTTGCCATTAATCTCCGAATGATGTGTAATTGACGTCGATCTAACACACGATAAGGACCAGCTTCGGTTTGGCTAAACTGTTATCCATATCGTTGTTGATGAAGAACCATTTGCAGCTATCAAAATCTTTATGTTTATAGATTGGGCCCTGTTGCTGTAGTGTGATATCGCTGATTCTGAGCGTTATATTGTAGAAAACTGCGAAGTGAAAACAGAAATGTCGGATCGTTCATCGTTAATCCAGTTTCAGAGCGTGATCGACTAGTTCGCCAGGCAGCCGTATTCGCCAAATATACTTTCAGCGGAGCTATATTTGATCGGCTCACAAGGTCTTGTACGTATTGAGAGTACTTTCTGTAGAGCTACAGTTTTCACTTTTCTTCTGTGCTAGCCTTGAGCGCCGCTTTCAGTTCTCGGTGTGGTATTTCAACGAAACCATTTGCTCTCGGGTTGCGAGCCGCGGTCACGGAGTGTTTGACACCGTAGTATTGGCAGTAGGGCTGTGAACTCCTCTCCGAGAAATTGTGCGCCACGATCGGTTGTCACTCTCCAGCTGGAGCACCGAACCGCTGAACTAATTGAGCTTCAGAGCATAACTTCATAGCTTGCTTCATGTCTGGAAGTGGTATGGCCTCATACCATCGAGGTGCGGTCCTTGGGCCGTATAGATATCGCATGTTGTTCACGGCAGGTAAGGTTACCAGATCAACGTATGTGCGTACCGGACTTTGGGCACTTGAATGACTTGTGGCGCCGTTTTGGTGTGTCTCGTCACTTCTGTATTTCTGACATTCTAGACATTGTTTTGACCACATCTTGATATCTCGTCGCAGGCCAGGCCAAAAATACGTTCTGGATAGAATTGCTACTGATGCTTCAGCTGTACGGTGGCTCTCCAATGAATGGTAGACTTCGAAGATCTTGTGACGGAGTTTTTCAGGTATAAACGGCCGAGGGCCCAGTCAGTTATTTCGCACTGCAGTAGGGTTCCGTCGTAGTCAAGCAATGATTGACATCAAATGTCCGAAGTGATATATCATCTTGCTGAGCTGCTTGCAATTCCTGAATGCTTATAGGTGAAGGATAATAGTATTGAGGCACAAAGATCTGCAGGACGGCTTAGGGAGTCTGCGACCACATTTCTGGATCCTTTAACATGAGTGACTTCATAATTGCTACTCGTGTATTCGTGTAAGTTGCGAGTTGACACGTCGAATATAAATATTCCTTTCTTCCTCCTCGCATCGGGAAGTAGCGGAAGATGGTCAGTCTAGATCTTGAACTTTCGGCCATCCAGATAGTATGGAAGTGTAGGATCGACCGGTAGATTGCAAGTAATTCTTTTTTCTCTAACGTATCATATCGCGTCTCGCGAGGTTGTAGTTTTTGCGAATAGAAAGCGATAGGCTGGTGTATTCCATTGATGGATTGTTGAAGTACTGCGCCTATGGCAACGTCGGATGCGCCGTTATCAATTCGAAAGGTTGCACCAATCTGGGAATGTACGGCTGCTTTGCATAGGGCCCTTTGCATCCTCGTAAGCCTGCATGTCGTCCACGCTGAGCTGAAATCGGTTGTGATTTCTTGACGAAACGGCTTTCTGGCACGAGATATTGTGAAGAGGTGCCAGAATCTTGGCAAGGCAGGTACAAATCGAGAATAGTAGTTCATCTTGCCCATGAATCGTCGTAATGCCCGAACGGTGGTTGAGGCTGTAGATCTTGAATAAAGACGAACCTTAGTGGGTAGGGGTCACAGTTTCTTCGGAAATTGATGAACAAGGAATTCAATTGATTTCGTGCAAAGACGCATTTATTGCCATGAAGTCGAGGCCATAGTCTTCTAGACGTAGAAATAGGATCTCACAATATAAGGGTGATCGGTCATTGAGTTGAGAATAAACAGGATATTGTCAAGATATGGAATTGCGCTGCAGACCATTTAGTATTTTGTCCATAACGCGTTGGAATGTTTGCGAGGCATTTTTGAGACTGAATGGCATATAGTGACATTCGTGCGTGCTACCTCCGGTGAATCTGAGTGCAGAGAGGCATTAGAGTCTTTGTCCATCGGTACTTGATAGTATGTTTTTACTAAGTCAAGTTTCCGAATACACAGCATGACTGATAGCAGATCGGAGTAGGTCGGCCGACTTGGCAGATGTACGAATCAGACTGTGTGCAAGAATTGAGAATCAGATAATCCCCGCACACTCTGAATGTCTCTGGTTCACTCTTTGGTACTACCACAGGCGACGGGGGCAGAGCTGATCGTGTACAGATGCCTTGTTGACGTAGTGTGGCGAATTTCTTGCTCGGCAGCCTTATGTTTGTAGTGGTGCCAATGGACGTGCTCGTGGAGGATGAGGAAGTGCTTTCGACAGGATGATACGGTGGGCTGTGATGGCACGCTTTCCTTCTGAGGTCGGCATGAAGGGAGCTAGGTTTGAAAATTCTTCAGATGTTTGTCCTCGTCCAGTTAGCATATGAGGAACTGGAAGGAATAAGCTGTATGGATGAGACTGCTTCGGCGCGAGTCGTATGTTTTAACGCTGAAGTAAGCAACTGATTGTCTGTAGTGCATCTCGCGTTCTTGATCGAATAGTCAGGTCGAAATGTTCAAGAAAACGTCCAATGATGTTCCGTGTCGTTTGGCGATGATGAACGGATAATTGAGTTATCTTTTTGAGTTGGAGAAACGAGATAGTGTGTACTGTACTCCAAACGTCGCTATGTTGGAAATCCATTAGCGCATGTCAGACTGCTGGTGTCGACTGGGTGGGTGGCTCAGCACTTGTGACGTAGTAAGCCCGCTACCCGATCCAGGTCTATGAGAAATACCGCTGAGGTTGCGCTGCTTGCATGAGAAAAAGATGTTGATAGTGGCAACTGACGACGAGACTGGTTGCTGGCATTTGGGCGTTTGAAGCATGACTTGACTGGAGCCGTCGCTGTACAGTTTGATTGCGCCTCGATTGCGAGCAACGTGCTTCGAGCCATCAGACGTGGAGCGGCCAACAATCTTGGGGTGTTCGCTTACTGCCGCCGCGGAGGCTGACCCCACCAATTTTCCGAGCCTTCTATGGGCGGATCCTCCTGAATTGTTGAGGGTGACCGCGCCCATCTGAACGTCGCGTCTGTGCGCGGGAAAGTGCAGCCGTTTCCGAGGCAGTAACGTGTGGAGGCTATAGCTGCGATGATTCGGACATCACCCGCTGGGAAAACTGTGCACCGGTGCTTGCCCCAGATGATCGTCGACCTTCTGGCGCTATTCCCGGATCGGTGGACGACGGTGGTCACGCCCGCTCTGGTCGCGTCTGTTTTGGATGGCATCGACTGAGGCCAAATTTGGCCTTACGGTGAGGTTCTCGGGAGCGGCCGTTGAGGCGTTCATTCGTGACATTTGTTCCGGCTGATGATGTAGTGGGTTGTGATTCGAACACTCTTCGGGTGATGATCTTCTTGGGCCGGTAGGTTGTGGTGGTGTTTCTTCCACCACTTGTCTAGACGTGCCGGCAGAACGTCATCTTGTACTTCGAGGATTCGCGCAAGAACGTGGCCATCTCTTGTAGTGCCGGCGGTGGATTCTGTATGAACAGTCGCATTACGATTTCCTCTTGGGCAGGTTGAATTCTAAAGCTTTGTGCTCCATTTCCCTAAATAGTTCGGAAGGCGTGCGGCTACCTAGGGACATCTGCTCATTAATTCTGTGTTTCGTCTTCTGATCTGGTGTCAACGTTGCTTGACGGCGCGTTGCAGGCTCTGCTATGGCGTATTGTGCACATGTGCCCTCAGTGTATTGATGCAGTATACCTTTGAGTCCGCGTCTGAAAGACATTGGACTGTCTCCCAAGCTCTCGTGAAATATTGAGCTCCCTCGTCTGTTATATTGGACACCTTGGCCAGTAAAGTGACATCGTCGACCCAAGCATCAAGGTATCTCTTGATCAAATTGACATATTTTATACTGTGTCCATGTGGTGATGCGGTTTGTTGCTGGGCTCACCATCAGGCTTCCTGTATTTCCTGAACTGGCCTCAGCTTTAGTGTATGAGTGTTGTCGAGAACGATGGCAGTGTAACATCGTCCTCACCTCGCCATCGTGCAGTTGTCTTCGAGCATTGTAATCCTGAGAGGGTGTTCTTCCTGTGATATGTGTCTTAGAGTTAACTTATCTTGTAGTAGTCATCCAAATTGCTTGAATTTCTTAACTCTAGATATTTGTTAATTCTTTGCTGGCTGTGAGTTCGACGAACCGGGGCACCATAATGTAGGGGTACTTTTCGCTATTGCTATCTCGTTCCTGATTTTGTACCCCTACTACTTATCAATGGTTGCTATTATTACTACCCGAGCACCCAATCAGTCTGTTCCTTTTCAGATGGTTAATATTAGAAGGCCGAAGAAAGGTTTCATGTATATATTACACACAATGTAGCACATAAATATAATTCACTGTTAATCCGAATTGAAGGAGTTGGTTGGCAATAATACAGATTTTTTAATGTAAAATTATATCTTAAACACTATTCACAGTTAGTCCAAATTGAATATATGTTAGTCAGCTGTAAAATTAGATTTTTATGCAAAAATATGTTTTAAATATCGTTCACAATTAAACTAAATGGTCCGTCTTCTAGACGACAAAATTAAAATGATTTAAGTTTATCATAGAAAATTGTTTTATGCTCAATCAGTTATTCGCGTACAAAGGTCTGAATTGCTCAACATTTATGCCATCGATTTAAAACAAATGATACATGGAAAAAGTCATCGTTAAAGGTTATCACTATAAAAAGAATGTAAATCGTTTAAGAACTTCAATGACACAATTCACAAGTGTTAAGTTCACCGTTTGTAATGATTCTATCTCAGTTCATGATATTAATATATTGTTCTCTGAAGTTCGGATAGTCCAAATTTGCCGACTAAGCAGAATAAGTTCATTATGACACAATAGTCCACCGCGTGTTTTTTTCATTCTAGCGCGGTTCTGTTCTTTTTATAAAAGCACTATTAATTACACATAAAATTTCAGTTCAAGAATTATCGATTAAAACTGCTTGAGACTAAAAGAGATTGTTCCTAAAATCACAGCTAAGGGAAATATTGTTTAAGGACAGAGTTAGAATATTTGACCTTAAAGAGCACAGCGTTTGTAAAATTTGACCTTCGTTGGGTTGTAACACGGAGCCGCGTGTTACATATCAATGGTTGCTATTATTACTACCCCAGCACCCAATCAGTCTGTTCCTTTTCAGATGGTTAATATTATAAGGCCGAAGAAAGGTTTCATGTATATATTACACACAATGTGGCACATAAATATAATTCACTGTTAATCCGAATTGAAGGAGTTGGTTGGCAATAATACAGATTTTAATGTAAAATTATGTCTTAAACACTATTCACAGTTAGTCTAAATTGAATATGTGTTAGTAAGCTGTAAAATTAGATTTTTATGCAAAAATATGTTTTAAATACCGTTCACAATTAAACTAAATGGTCCGTCTTCTAGACGGCAAAAATTAAAATGATTTATGTCTATAAAGTGAAATGTTTAGCACAAATGTCTGGAATGTAATGAGTAGTCAAACGATTAAAGATACATGATAATATGAGCCTAGTAAAATTATTTATGTTCATAAATTCACTGACACAATAGTCCACCGCGTGATCCTCTCGGATCGCGCGCGGTTCTGTCTATTTTATAAAAACACTATTAATTACAAATAAAATTGCAGTTCAAGAAATATCGATTAAAACTGCTTGAGACTAAAAGAGATTGTTCCTAAAATCACAGCTAAGAGAAATATTGTTTAAAGACAGAGTTAGAATATTTGACCTTAAAGAGCACAGCGTTTGTAAAAATTGACCTTCGTTGGGTTGTAACACGGAGCCGCGTGTTACAATATATATAGTTTTTATACATATTGATATGTATTTTATATATTAATATAAGGTGTGAATAACCTAATAAATAATTATTACTAATGTATATATATATATATATAATATATATATATTATATATATATATATATATATATAGGATTAGGGATGTTGGTCTCATACTGTTGCTTATATTCATATATATGTTTTTATACATATTGACATGTATTTTATATATTGATATAAGGTGTGACTAACGTAATATAAATATATAATAAGAATAGAAAATATTCATGTTTAACAATTATCAGTGGTCCTTCTTCTCTCTCTATATATATATATATATATATATATATATATATATATATATATATATATATATATATATATAAAGTTGTTACGATATTATATTTAGATATATATGTATATAGGTATAATGAATTATTTTAGTCATATGAGCAAATATTCTTATGCAATTATTTCTAAGAGTTGATTAACTTCGCATTGTGCTTACGATTAGTTTTTTGAAAAACGTTAGTTGTCCATACTATCTCTACCTTTCTCTCTTTAATCTTTCACCTAAGCGTCGCTATGACATTCACTCTCCATCCATCTAAGTAACTTGCTGCTCCATATTTGAACTAATTTGTTACTATGTGCGCAATACCTCATACACCATTGTATACATTAGAGTTCCCGGCTTTAAATAAAATACAGTATATGACAGTCAAGGTTTTAGTTTTATCATTTTTGAATTTTGATTACCGTGACATAGTAGCAATACAGTTATAACAAATAATGAAAGGTTCGATACTGTCTCTCTCCCCTACAATATTCTGCATACGAGATGAGATTATGTATATCGGGAATTTGAGATAGCTGAGGTAATGATTGGTCTGCTAATTACAAATAGTTATATATTGAGTTTAGTTACTGAGACAAATTTTATGATTAAAAATAGTGTTAAGTCAAAAACTATATATTAATAGAATGGTTTTGGAACGAGGTTACCACATTTGCTTAAATCTGCTATTGTGATTAAAGTTCTGTGTATAGTTGCCTTAGGATGTTGCTGGAAAGTAGGCACCGAAACGTCGCCAGTAAACAAAGATGTGATAGAACCGCATTTCCATTGGAACTAATAAGAAGTAAACCCGATCAAAGACAAAACAAAATTGGAAATTGTGATCAATCGGATCTTTGTGAAACTGTCAGTACATTGCTATTACCCGCGTACGCAAAACGCGGCATTGGAATATATGAAGCTAGAACTCCGCAAATACAATTTAAAAAATACTTGAGTATCAATTAATCTATTTCCTGTCATGCAAGATGTTTCTTTAAAAGCTGATTTGCTGATGACTATCTGAGCTTTTATCAGAATGTTGCTCCATATTCTTAAATACGACAGTGGAAATCAGTTACGATGACTCGAGGAATTTCACATCTCTAAAGTTATGGTCGTCCAAGCTATTGAGTTCATTAAATCCATATGAACGTAGGACATAATCCCGTGTTCTGAATTTCGTTTGCCCTTCTGGTACTATTTGAATTAATTTATTACTAGGTGCTCAACAACAAATACACAATTTCATTTAGACGATTTCTTCGCAACAAACGGTATGGAACTTTTATTCATTGCCATGCAAATTTCTGTTTTATTATAGAACGCCTAAGGATGTTGTGTCATCGTAACTGATTTCCACCGTCGTATTAGAGAATATGGAGCAACATTCTGATAAAAGCCCAGATAGTCATCTGCAAATCAGCTTTTAAAGAAACATGTTGCATGACAGGAAACAGATTAGTTACCTGGAATAATCAGGTGGACAGTGGATGCAAACACCTCGTGGCGCCCAACAAGGAAAAGGTAACTAGTCAACTCCAAAGTCGTCGTCAGCAGAGCTAGTTAAGTTAATATTTTACCATTGAACCCGAGGACGCGCCAAATGTCTAATGAGAGCTTACATGGAAAAAATAGTATTCGCAGAAGTGCAAGAATTAAGATAAAACTGTCAGCACAGAGAGCACTTGTGTAACCCGCGGCTCCGTGTTACAACCCAACGAAGGTCAATTTTTACAAACGCTGTGCTCTTTAAAGTCAAATATTCTAAATCTGTCATTAAACAATATTTCTCTTAGCTGTGATTTTAGGAACAATCTCTTTTAGTCTCAAGCAGTTTCAATCGATATTTCTTGAACTGCAATTTTATTTGTAATTAATAGTGTTTTTAGAAAATAGACAGAACCGCGCGCGATCCGAGAGGATCACGCGGTGGACTATTGTGTCAGTGAATTTATGAACATAAATAATTTTACTAGGCTCATATTATCATGTATCTTTAATCGTTTGACTACTCATTACATTCCAGACATTTGTGCTAAACATTTCACTTTATAGACATAAATCACTTTTATTTTTGCCGTCTAGAAGACGGACAATTTAGTTTAATTGTGAACGGTATTTAAAACATACTTTTGCATTAAAATCTGTATTTTTGCCAACCAACTCATTCAATTCGGATTAACAGTGAATTATATTTTTATATGCTACATTGTGTGGAATATATCTATAAAACCTTTCTTCAGTCTTCTCATATGAACCATCCGAAAGGGATCAGAGACTGATTGGGTGCAAGGGAAGTAATAATGGCCACCATTGATATGTAGTAGGGGTAAAAAATCACGAACTAGAAAGCTACAGCGTAAAATACCCCTACATTATGGTGCCCCGGTTCGTTGAACTCACAGCCAGTAAGGAATTAATAAACAGCTAGATTTTGAGAAATTCAAGCACTTTCAATGAACGCCACTACACACGTTATTGCCTCGGAAACGTCTGCACAGACGCGACGTTCAAATGGGCGCGGTCACCCTCAACAACTCAGGATGATCCGCCCATGGAAGTTTCGGAAGACGGGTGGGGTCAGCCTTCTCGGCGGCAGCAGAGGCTGAGCACCCCAGATTGTTGGCCGCTCCACGTCTGATGGCTCGAAGCACGTTGCCTTCGCGGTAGAGCGCAATCAAACTATTGTCTTTACAGCGACGGCTCCAACCAAGTCATGCTTCAAACGCCCAAATGCCAGCAATCAATCTCATCGCCGGTTGCCACTATCAACATACTTTCTCATCCGTGACGCAATCTCTGGCGAATGAATTGTCATAGACACTGGATCAGATGTAAGCTCACTACGCCACAATTATCTCGAACCAACCCACCCAGTCGACACCAACAGTCTGACCTGCGCGAATGGCTCCAACATAGCGACGTTTCGGGTACGAGTACACACAATCTCGTTCTCCAACTCAAAATGATGTTTCAAATATCCGTTCATCATCGACAACACGAAATGAAACATCATTGGACGTGACTTTCTCGAACGCTTCGACCTAACCATCCGTCCAAGAACGCGAGAAATAGAGGAGCCAGTATCAGTGTTGACAGAACCAACATCAGTCGTTATACGGCATGAAAGAGCAATAACATTTCCTGTAAGGTTAGCCCCCTTCATTGTGTACTAATTTTCACTGTCGGGGGGGGTGTATGTAACACGCGGCTCCGTGTTACAACCCAACGAAGGTCAATTTTTACAAACGCTGTGCTCTTTAAGGTCAAATATTCTAACTCTGTCCTTAAACAATATTTCTCTTAGCTGTGATTTTAGGAACAATCTCTTTTAGTCTCAAGCAGTTTCAATCGATATTTCTTGAACTGCAATTTTATTTGTAATTAATAGTGTTTTTAGAAAATAGACAGAACCGCGCGCGATCCGAGAGGATCACGCGGTGGACTATTGTGTCAGTGAATTTATGAACATAAATAATTTTACTAGGCTCATATTATCATGTATCTTTAATCGTTTGACTACTCATTACATTCCAGACATTTGTGCTAAACATTTCACTTTATAGACATAAATCACTTTTATTTTTTCCGTCTAGAAGACGGACAATTTAGTTTAATTGTGAACGGTATTTAAAACATACTTTTGCATTAAAATCTGTATTTTTGCCAACCAACTCATTCAATTCGGATTAACAGTGAATTATATTTTTATATGCTACATTGTGTGGAATATATCTATGAAACCTTTCTTCAGTCTTCTCATATGAACCATCCGAAAGGGATCAGAGACTGATTGGGTGCACGGGTAGTAATAATGGCCACCATTGATATGTAGTAGGGGTAAAAAATCACGAACTAGAAAGCAACAGCGCAAAATACCCCTACACTTATTATAATCAAGGTTGCGGCCTTGATATAAACACCTGACCCATTAATTACTTACATATGTCAGTATAAACTAAGAATTGTATAGTGTAGAAAAGGCAATTCATCCAGTAGACCGGTTTCGTCCTTATTGGGAACTCATCAAGTACTGGCCAGAATTTGCCGCGGACAGGATACGAACCTGGGCACGTCTGCTTCGGAACCTGGTGCTCTAACCACTGAGCTATCCTGCCGCACCTTAAGTAATTAATGGGTCAGGTGTTTATATCAAGACCGCAACCTTGATTATAATAATTGTTATCACCACCCGCGCAACCAATGTTCGTTTAATTACCCCTACACTTGTTCCTCGACCTCTGCCAGATCATAATAAAATAAAATGTAGACAGAATTGAACAAGACGAAACGGTTTAAGTCATTTATACAAAAATTGGACAGTTTAATATCTACTTGTCTACAGGTAAGACATACCCATGTCCATGGTAATGGTTAACACCTCGTGAACCACAAATTGGTATATAACTTTCTATATATCTATCTATGTATCTCTCTGTCTATATGTCTGTATATCTATTTATCTATAAACATATATATATCTCGGCATCTATATATTTATATGTTTACATGTATCTGTATCTCTCTACCTGGATAGAGTGATCTCTCTCAAGCCATATCTAAATTATATCCTTTGTTTGATTGTCAATATATCAGCACTTATTGCGAAATGATCAATAGAGGAATATGGGCTGAATTATTACTAGGACAAGGTGGTTCAGATTAAATATTTACATTATAGCACTTACCTTATTATTGTTGCGTATATTGATGTTCAGCGTTAGTTGTCTTTTCGGACTTCAAGTGTACAATTTAGTCATCCGACCGCAATTTACTGAAGTTTCTATCAAAAAACTCTGTTCCCCATATTTTTATGTAATACATGAGATATTAACCAGCAATCTTCTAGGCAATACCGATTATAAAATTCTTACTAGCAGCCGAGACGACCAACTCTGATATCCACCTTCTCTATTTTAGTTATAATCTTAAAAGGACTCAAATATGATTTATTCTTTTCCTTAAGTTCATGGTTCAGGTGTCGACATAAACTAATATATGTTTGATAACTGTTTGACTCTTGTGAAAATATCTGTTGCGATTTCCAAGTTAAAAAGGATTCAAAGTTCACTGGGCCTTCTCTCGTCATTAAGCAATGTCCTGAACTATTTATCGTCAGCAAGAACAGTACCAATAGATATGTGTGTATTGATCGTTTGAAGCTCTCCTATAGACAAAAATTCAGATCTCCGATACAGTAGGAACTGACAACAAAACGATTCAGATCTCAATGAGTGCACCAGAACAACAGGAATAAAGACGTATGAAGAAAATTATTATCGAGAACATTCAAGATAATAAAAATAGATCAAATCTTGAAATCGGTTTCAAGACGAATCCAGACTACTACTACTTCAGTGTTGGTGATGCAAACTCGCATCATTGGTAAACACCTGCACTGAAAATTTTATACAAATAACTAAAATTATATTTGGTTATTATTTATCCATTTTGAGTAAAAGAAAAATTTACACATTATAATGATTAAGCAATTTTTTGTGAATAGTTGTTTATGTTTAGTATTAAGTCACAAATTCAAGCGATACTTTTGAAGAGAACTTTTTTCTGAAAAATTTGTATATTAAATGGAGTCTCTTTCCATTTCAAAAAAAGCACTATGGTTCGTAATAGCAATTCTACTTTATTCTTTTAACATTTTATCAAATTCCGGATAAAAAAACGGTCATATCCTAAATTTGCTGTTGATCTTCTCATTACTGCAAATCTAGATAGCATAGATAACGCAGCAATGTGAAAACGATTTGCCTCGGTATATTCTGTAAAATCATGTTGTGTTTATAGTCGTTTTCAATTTTGTTAAAAATTCAGGTAATTGGAAATGTATTCGAATGTGGAGAAAAGTGAGGTGTATTGTGTTCATCTATATTGGTTGGGTCGTTTATGCGGACTCTATCAGATATAATTATTAATGTATTATCCAATCGAGACTTCATTATACCTAATTATGAATTAAAATTGTTCATTTGTACAGTCAGTACTTTAATCAACGTTGCCAACTCGTCAGAAGCCATTTGTAATCTTCACACATATGCTTTATTTTTAATCAATTATATTGTAAACGCCCCAGCGTCAAGTTAATGCCGTACGACGTTACAAAGTCATATATGAGCCAAGGATGTCTTAGTTTGTATACTGTTGTGGAGCCCTTATTAGGGCCGGTATTGTATTTTTAGGAAAATGCCGAGAAAGTTAGTTAGTGTGGCAGTGTATATAAATACTCCTAGACACTTGAGACCATCTCTGATTGACTGGGTTGTTGTTCCTTTTGTTGTGGCGTTGACATCAGTGGCGATTGAGTAGTTGAGTTCTCGTGGAAGATCTGCAGTAACTGGCACACTTGATGGTCCAATAAGTAGATGTTGCTCCTTCTCACTAGTTGTGCAGCAACAAGATTGGCGTGACTAAAATTGCCAATGTGTGTGAAGCAAGTCCAAAAATCAGCGTCGGTGATGACAGCAGACAGACAAACGCGATAACTGATTGGCATGGTAAATTCACCGTGCTTAAATAGCCTTAAATCGAAAGCTCGCACCCATTAGTTAACGGCAAATTTCGCTTGTCTTTCATTTTTGCCGCGTAAATCGAATTTGAATTTCATTTATGCAATATTTCGGCGAATTGTTCTTAATCCGTTACATCTCTTTCCTCTCTGAAAAAAAGAAAAAAATTCCTCTCGACGAGGCTTGATAAGAAATGTAGAGCAGAGTTTGAACCTAGTTAAAAAACTGGTTATTATTCTACCCATAGCTATAAAAATAGGCTGTAAATGCTGGGCTGAAGTAGGCTTTATGTTTGCTTTAACGATGATGTAATGCCAATTGTTACACAAATTGGTAGATTTAGTGGCCGGTCATACCGCGTGAGGCAAAATAGCTCAGTGTAAGTTTTGGGAGCCGCAGCACGATGATTTGATGTTAAATTGCCACTGAAGTTGCCAGGTTCAAGTTAAAACCTGTGCAGGCTGGATCGCCGTCAATGTGCTTGAATACGACCAAAGGAGCTAGTGTAAGCTCCACGTTGTGTTCATGATATTCGTAGAATGGTCACGGTGTAACTGATGAAGTTGAGATATGCATTGAAAGTGGCATGTACTATGGTATGAAGCTGATAACTACTTAGTGTTGCTACACAAAGTGTTAGCTCTAAGTGGCTGGTCATACCAAAATAGGCCATGTGAGCTCAGCTGGGAGCCATACGTTACAATGTAAAAATATATAAATGAATATCAAAAGGTAACAACAAAAACGTGTACTCGCACATTGCCTCAGAAATGACATAATACCAAAGAAATGTTCAAAAATGCTACACAATTGTTAGCTAAGAACAATTGGTTATACCACGTGAGACAAGTGAGTGAGAGAAAAAAATGAATCATGTGGATTCATAAGCCACGTTGCGAGACATAGGGCACAAGTGGTGCTCGTAAATTTAAAAAATTGATATGTAGAATAACGAAAAATTAATGTTAAAAAAATATCAGTAACGCGTTATGCAGGGCAAGCTATTGCTAGGTTGAGATTGTAGTCAGATAGAGCCTGAGACGTATATAGAAGGTTGAATGCTCCCATGAAAATGAAGTATTTTGGCTTTCTGAGCAAAATCGTTAAGGACCGCAGTACTTTGGTTGTAGTGGTGTAACAGCTGTGTCGTTGCGAACGAGTACTCTCTTGCAGCTGTGGAGCTGCGGGTGAACGAAGACTGGACGAGGCGTATGTCTGGGCTGCTGTTCAGACATGTTACAAAAATGAAGTCGGAGGCGGGTAGCTTCGACTTGTGGGCCATCCTGTGCGGGTAGCAGACGTAGGAGCTGACTAGGCAGGCGTAGATCCATGCCGCACAAAAGTTGTGACGCAGACGTTTTAATGGATTCACGAGTGCGGGAACGCATGACAAGCAGAACTTAACGTAGTTCATCGACCAAGTTGCCATTAATGGACGAGGAAGCTAAAGCAGCTTTGAGTTCCATATTCAATCTCTCTACCATACCGCTACATTAGAGATGGAAGGCAGTCGTCTGGCGTAAGGTGCATCCCATGAACCGCAAGGTGGTGAGAAACAAATGACTCTGTTAATGCTGACCTCATTGGCAACACCAAAATCGGACATCCATGCAGAGATAAAACAGTAAGTTGCTTCAAATCAAGTTTGCGAGCTTGAAATAAACACCAACCCCATTGTATTTAACCAGCCTACGAACAACATAACAAAACTACCGCCAGCTGCAACGCACTGGCGCGTTTCGACCTTCCATGATCATCATCAGAGTACGACAGCAAACTGACTATCTTGGATCAAAATGCATTGAATATATATGGAAATCAAATTAAGATATGCGGCTCTCACTTCTAGCAGTCTTGCACACATTAAACTTGACAGGAAATGTCGGCTGCACAATTTCTATGAAGTCCGAACATTAACTGTTTGCAGTTTCGCCACATATACATATATAGAAAATACAATATAACAATAATTGATTGCGCGGGTGGAAGTAACAATGTTTTAAATCAAGTTTGCGAGCTTGAAATAAACACAAATCCAATTGTATTTAACCAGCCTACGAACAAAATAACAAAATTACCACCAGCTGCAACGCACTGACGCGTTTCGACCTTCCATGATCATCATCAGAGTACGACGGCAAACTGATTATCGAGGATTAAACGGCATTAAATATATATGGAAATCAAATTTAGATATGCGGCTCTCACCTCTAGCAGTCTTGCATACATTGAACTTGACTGGAAATGTCGGCTGCACAATTTCTATGCAGTCACGAACATTAATTGTTTGCAGCTTTCGCCACATATACATATATAGACAATACAATTTAAAAATAATTGATTGCGCGGGTGGTGGTAACAATGCTTTAAATCAAGTTTGCGAGCTTGAAGTAAACACCAACCCCATTGTATTTAACCAGTCTACGAACAACATAACAAAACTACCGCCAGCTGCAACGCACTGACGCGTTTCGACCTTCCATGATCATCATCAGAGTACGACGGCAAACTGACTATCGAGGATCAAACCGCATTGAATATATATGGAAATCAAATTTAGATATGCGGCTCTCACCTCTAGCAGTCTTGCATACATTGAACTTGACTGGAAATGTCGGCTGCACAATTTCTATGCAGTCACGAACATTAAATGTTTGCAGATTTCGCCACATATACATATAAAGACAATACAATTTAACAATAATTTATTGCGCGGGTGGTGGTAACAATGTTTTAAATCAAGTTTGCTAGCTTGAAATAAACAACAATCCCATTGTATTTAACAAACCTACGAACAAAATTACAAAACTACCGCCAGCTGCAACGCACTGACGCGTTTCGACCTTCCATGATCATCATCAGAGTACGACGGCAAACTGACTATCTAGGATCAAACCGCATTGAATATATATGGAAATCAAATTTAGATATGCGGCTCTCACCTCTAGCAGTCTTGCATACATTGAACTTGACTGGAAATGTCGGCTGCACAATTTCTATGCAGTCCGAACATTAACTGTTTGCAGTTTCGCCACATATACATATATAGACAATACAATTTAACAATAATTGATTGCGCGGGTGGTGGTAACAATGTTTTAAATCAAGTTTGCGAGCTTGAAATAAACACCAATCCTATTGTATTTAACCAGACTACGAACAAAATAACAAAACTACCACCAGCCTCAACGCACTGGCGCGTTTCGACGTTCCATGATCATCATCAGAGTACGACGGCAAACTGACTATCGAGGATCAAACCGCATTGAATATATATGGAAATCAAATTAAGTTATGCGGTTCTCACCTCTAGCAGTCTTGCATAATTTGAACTTGACTGAAAATGTCGGCTGCACAATTTCTATGCAGCCACGAACATTAACTATTTGCAGCTTTCGCCACATATACATATATAGACAATACAATTAAACAATAATTTATTCCGCGGGTGATAGTAACAATGCTTTAAATCAAGTTTGCGAGCTTGAAATAAACAACAATCCCATTGTATTTAACCAGCCTACGAACAACATAACAAAACTACCGCCAGCTGCAACGCACTGGCGCGTTTCGACCTTCCATGATCATCATCAGAGTACGACAGCAAACTGACTATCTTGGATCAAAATGCATTGAATATATATGGAAATCAAATTAAGATATGCGGCTCTCACCTCTAGCAGTCTTGCATACATTAAACTTGACTGGAAATGTCGGCTGCACAATTTCTATGCAGTCCGAACATTAACTGTTTGCAGCTTTCGCCACATATACATATATAGAAAATACAATTTAACAATAATTGATTGCGCGGGTGGTAGTAACAATGTTTTAAATCAAGTTTGCGAGCTTGAAATAAACACAAATCCAATTGTATTTAACCAGACTACGAACAAAATAACAAAACTACCACCAGCTGCAACGCACTGACGCGTTTCGATCTTCCATGATCATCATCAGAGTACGACGGCAAACTGATTATCGAGGATCAAACGGCATTAAATATATATGGAAATCAAATTTAGATATGCGGCTCTCACCTCTAGCAGTCTTGCATACATTGAACTTGACTGGAAATGTCGGCTGCACAATTTCTATGCAGTCACGAACATTAATTGTTTGCATCTTTCGCCACATATACATATATAGACAATACAATTTAACAATAATTGATTGCGCGGGTGGTGGTAACAATGCTTTAAATCAAGTTTGCGAGCTTGAAATAAACACCAACCCCATTGTATTTAACCAGCCTACGAACAACATAACAAAACTACCGCCAGCTGCAACGCACTGACGCGTTTCGACCTTCCATGATCATCATCAGAGTACGACGGCAAACTGACTATCGAGGATCAAACCGCATTGAATATATATGGAAATCAAATTTAGATATGCGGCTCTCACCTCTAGCAGTCTTGCATACATTGAACTTGACTGGAAATGTCGGCTGCACAATTTCTATGCAGTCACGAACATTAACTGTTTGCAGCTTTCGCCACATATACATATATAGGCAATACAATTTAAACAATAATTGATTGCGCGGGTGGTGGTAACAATGCTTTAAATCAAGTTTGCGAGCTTGAAGTAAACACCAACCCCATTGTATTTAACCAGTCTACGAACAACATAACAAAACTACCGCCAGCTGCAACGCACTGACGCGTTTCGACCTTCCATGATCATCATCAGAGTACGACGGCAAACTGACTATCGAGGATCAAACCGCATTGAATATATATGGAAATCAAATTTAGATATGCGGCTCTCACCTCTAGCAGTCTTGCATACATTGAACTTGACTGGAAATGTCGGCTGCACAATTTCTATGCAGTCACGAACATTAACTGTTTGCAGCTTTCGCCACATATACATATATAGACAATACAATTTAACAATAATTGATTGCGCGGGTGGTGGTAACAATGCTTTAAATCAAGTTTGCGAGCTTGAAATAAACACCAATCCCATTGTATTTAACCAGCCTACGAACAACATAACAAAACTACCGCCAGCTGCAACGCACTGACGCGTTTCGACCTTCCATGGTCATCATCAGAGTACGACGGCAAACTGACTATCGAGGATCAAACCGCATTGAATATATATGGAAATCAAATTTAGATATGCGGCTCTCACCTCTAGCAGTCTTGCATACATTGAACTTGACTGGAAATGTCGGCTGCACAATTTCTATGCAGTCACGAACATTAACTGTTTGCAGCTTTCGCCACATATACATATATAGGCAATACAATTTAACAATAATTGATTGCGCGGGTGGTGGTAACAATGCTTTAAATCAAGTTTGCGAGCTTGAAATAAACACCAATCCCATTGTATTTAACCAGTCTACGAACAACATAACAAAACTACCGCCAGCTGCAACGCACTGACGCGTTTCGACCTTCCATGATCATCATCAGAGTACGACGGCAAACTGACTATCGAGGATCAAACCGCATTGAATATATATGGAAATCAAATTTAGATATGCGGCTCTCACCTCTAGCAGTCTTGCATACATTGAACTTGACTGGAAATGTCGGCTGCACAATTTCTATGCAGTCACGAACATTAACTGTTTGCAGCTTTCGCCACATATACATATATAGACAATACAATTTAACAATAATTGATTGCGCGGGTGGTGGTAACAATGCTTTAAATCAAGTTTGCGAGCTTGAAATAAACACCAACCCCATTGTATTTAACCAGCCTACGAACAACATAACAAAACTACCGCCAGCTGCAACGCACTGACGCGTTTCGACCTTCCATGATCATCATCAGAGTACGACGGCAAACTGACTATCGAGGATCAAACCGCATTGAATATATATGGAAATCAAATTTAGATATGCGGCTCTCACCTCTAGCAGTCTTGCATACATTGAACTTGACTGGAAATGTCGGCTGCACAATTTCTATGCAGTCACGAACATTAACTGTTTGCAGCTTTCGCCACATATACATATATAGACAATACAATTTAACAATAATTGATTGCGCGGGTGGTGGTAACAATGCTTTAAATCAAGTTTGCGAGCTTGAAGTAAACACCAACCCCATTGTATTTAACCAGTCTACGAACAACATAACAAAACTA
>JAQBSW010008673.1:0-32840 GCA_029291075.1 Eudiplozoon nipponicum
ATATTATTGCTTGCGTCATTTAAGTTCAAGTCCGCTATGTCCTGCACTAACCTATTTGTGTCCTCGAATTTAATGTCGGTATCCATGAATATATGGTATAACAATTAAATCGACACTTACTGTAAGGAAATCGGAAAGTGAAAGTCGGAAGCTGTTTCGCACGTAATTTATCTAGAGAGTTGGAAGACTTGTAACCAAAGATACAAATAATTATACCTGTTCCTAGGCTCCTGTTCCTTTCTGTTTTATATTAGAACAAAAAGGCAATTGATGGAGCAATATATTTGTAGGATGAAATAATCGTTTACTATGGAAAAATGTTAAAATGCAGCAGACCAAAATTACAATACCAGTCAAGGAGCGAGATACTCAAAAACTGAAAATAGCGCACAATTTTAAAATCAAGTATTTAAACAAAGAATGTTCTGGAAAATAAAAAGAAAAAATTCTTTTTAAATAAAGTTCGTTACAATCAGCTATGGTGGTTTAAATTTATCAGTCAAGGTCATTTTACATAAGGCGGAGGATTTAACATCCTCTACACCGGCAAATGCCGAGAAAGATCCTTCAGAGTGAAGATGTCCTAGAGCCTTGGGTTGACTCTGGCTGTGGTTCCTTCTGTTGTTGAGTTTTAATCTCAATGTGGAAACTTCGTTGAAGTTCTGCATTAATTGGCTCGTCTCTCTGGTTGTACAGAAACACGATGTTGCCAATTGTTGGTGAAGACAATCCAATAACCAGCGTAGTTAATGGCAGCCGATAGCACGCACACGTAACGCAAAGCAGATGGCAAATGCGACAACTGAACTGCATGGTAAATTTGCCGTGCTTAAATTGCCATGCTATAGTCTACTTGCACACTATTGGTTAACGGCAAGTTTCGCTTTTTCTCATTGGTGCAACGTAAATAAAATTGAATTTAATTTACGCAATATGTCAACAATTAATTTGTGTCGTTGCAATACTTTCCTCTCTGAAAAAAAGCGAAAAAATTTCCTCTCTGCGAGGCTAGATAAGAAATGCATGACAGAGTTTGACCCAAGTTAAAAAAAATAATGTACCTTAAATGCTGGTGTGAACGCTTCAAGTAAATGCCGTACGACGTTACAAACTCGGTTAAGGTGCTCTGAAATATAGATATTTTTATGATAGGGGGCCCTTAACAGGGCCTGGTCGGGCGTTCTCCTGAATTATTCAGTGTGAAGATGTCCTAGAGCCTTGGGTTGACTCTGGTTGTTGTTCCTCCTGTTGTCGCGTTGTAATCACGATGTGGAAAACTTCGTTCAAGTTTTGCAATTAATTGGCTCGTCTCGCTGGTTGTACCGCAACAAGATGAGTCACGGATGTAGCCAATTGTTGGTGAAACAAATCTAATCACCGGCGTAGGTATTGACAGCCGACAGAACGAACACGCGTAACGCAAAGCAGAATGCAAATGCGACAACTGACTTGCATGGTAAATTGCCGTGCTTAAATAGCATGCCATAGTAATATATGTCTACTTGCACACTATTGGTTAAACGGCAAGTTTCGCTTTTTTCTCATTGGTGCAACGTAAATAAAATTGAATTTAATTTACGCAATATGTCGGCCATTAATTTGTGTCGTTACAACACTTTCCTCTCTGAAAAAAAGGAAAAAGAATTCCTCTCTGCGAGGCTAGATAAGAAATGCATGACAGAGTTCGAACCAAGTTAAGCAAAAATATGATGAACCATAAATGCTGGGCTTAAATATGCTTGTTGGTTGCTTCAACAATGATATGATGCCAAGTAACCATTAGGAATTGCTACACAAATTGTTAGCTCTAGTGGTCGGTCATACCACGTGAGGCAAAATAGAGCAGTGTAAGTTTTGGGAGCCGCAGCGTGAAGATTTCGAGGTAAATCGCCTCTGAATTTGCCAGGTTTAAGTTAAAACCTAAGCAGGTTGGATCGTTGTCAATGTGTTTGTATACGACCAAAGGAGCTAGAGTGCTCAACGTTGTGGTCATGACATTTGTAGAGTGGTCTTTGTGCAATTGATAAAGTTGAGATATGTATTGAAAGTGGCCTGTACCATGATATGAAGCTGATCACTACTTAGTGTTGCTACACGAAAGCGTTAGCTCTAAGTAGCTGGTCATACCAAAATAGGCAGTGTAATGTCATGTGTGAGAAATACATTATAATGTAAAAATATATACATTAAAATCAAAGGTAACTGCATAAAAATATGTACACGAACATTGCCTCAGAGATGGCATAATACCAAAGAACTGTTAAAAAATGCTACACAATTGTTAGCTAAGAACAGCTGGTTATGCCACGTGAGACAAATACGAAAAATAACGTAAGGTTTAAAAAAATTTTGATAGTTAATGTTAATGTTTAAAAAAATCAATTACGCGTTACACAAAGCAGGACATTGAGATTGTGGGCAGACGGAGCCTGAGACGTGTGTAGAAGGTTGAACACTCTCAGGATCAGGTGGTTCCATAAAAGGTTTCAATATGTCTATGCTTACTGATTTCGGTGTAGCGCCTTGCATAATAATGAAGTATTTTGGTTGACTGAGCAAAATCGGGTAAAGACCGCGATACTTTGGTTGTAGTGGTGCAACAGCATTTTCGTTGCGAACGAGTACTCTCTTGCAGCTGTGGAGCTGTAGGTGAACGAAGACTGGCCGAGGCGTATGTCTCGTTTGCTGTTCAGACATATTACCGAAATGAAGTCGAAGGCGGCTAGCATCGTCTTGTGGGTCATCTTGTACAGATAGTAGACGTGGGAGCTGACTAGGCAGGCGTAGATCCATGCCATACAAGAGTTGTGACGCAGATGTTTTAATAGATTCACGAGTACGGGAACGCATGGCAAGCAGAACTAAAGGTAGTGCATCGACCCAGTTGCCACTAATGGACGAGGATGCTAAAGCTGCTTTGAGTTCCCTATGCATTCTCTCTACCATGCCATTAGCTTGGGGATGGTAGGCAGTCGTCTGGCGTAAGATGCATCCTATGTACCGCAAGGTGGTTTTGAAACGATCAGATGAGAAGCAAGTGCCTCTGTCCGTGATGACCTCATTGGGAACACCATAATTGGATATCCATGCAGAGATAAAACCGTTAGTTACTTCGTCTGCAGAAATGGTGTCAAGAGGTAATGCCGCAGGCCAACGTGTAAATCTATCGATCATAGTTAGAAGGTAGCTGAAACCTTGAAACTTTGTCAGATGAACTATGACGATGTGGACGATGGCTAGGCGAGAAGTAGTTCGAAAATGTTGCAACTTAGAACGAGTGTGTCGTGTGATCTTGTTTTTCTGACAAATAGCACACTCTGAGACCCATCGTTTAACATTCTGCCTAAGTCTGTGACCCCAGAAACGATCTGTAAGAAGTCGGACAGTCGCTTGGCTTCCTGGGTGAGAAATTGAGTGAATTGAATCAAAAACCTTTCTCTGAAGGCTGGTCGGCAGAACTGGCTTGTTGGGCTGCGTACCCTTGAAGTAAACAATTGGTAAGCCTTCCCACAGACGGCATATGAACTTGGTTGGGTGACGGGCTATTGATCTTTGAATGTGAATGTCACCGCGTTGTTCAGTTCGCAGGAGAGTTGGCGTTAGTGCAGGTTCACTGAGTGCCACGGAGTTGACAGAGAATGGTGACGGCGAAGGTGGTTGTAGAGAGACGTCTGGCCTGGACAGGGCATCTGCAATGAAGTTCTGTTTGCCCTTGACGTGAAAGACGTCAAATTGCCATTCGCTTAGACGAGAAAGCTGTCTTTCCACTCTGGCAGGGTACTTGGCGATAGATGAAGTTGCGTTTCGAAGTGCGCTAACTAGTGGTACATGATCTGTGAAAACAACAAATCTGCTACTGCCAATGATGCTGATAAAATGGCGCACTGCGTCGTGAATGGCAAGAAGTTCTCGACCGAAAGTGTCGTACCTCGTTTCTACTGGTTGGAGAGTACGCGAGTAGAAACTGATAGGCTTCCGAACTCCGTCCATCTCTTGTTCCAACGTGGCTCCAATAGCGAATTCAGAAGCATCTGACGTGAGTAGAAATGACTTTTCAAAATCTGGATGTGTTAGCATTGTGGCATTTGCTAACGAGTTGATGGCAAGTCGAAGTAATTCCTCGTCTTCGGATGACCAAGCCATGATGGAATTCTTGCTAAGTCCTTCTCGGTTCCACAGGTGCCTGCACAAGGGGTAAAGTTGTTTTGAAAGGCCCGGAAGGAACTTGCGATAATAGTTTAGTACTCCCAGAATTTTCTGCAACTCGCTCACAGTCCTTGGTGACTTGATATTCTTGATTGAATTCGTCTTTGACGGCAATGGTTGAATACCTTGGGCTGTGATACGATGCCCTAAGAAGTCGACGGATGAAGTTGCAATCTGCGTCTTGTCACAGTTGATCTTGAGTCCGTGGTTGGATAAGCGTGAGAGGATATTTCGTAGATGCTTCGCATGAGATTCTAGATCTGGACTGAATACCATAATGTCATCGAGATATGACATACAATAAGCAGAGTCGTCGCGAAGTATGTTGTCTATGAATCTTTGAAATGTCTGAATAGCACACTTAAGTCCAAAAGGCATGTAAAGATATTCAAAAAGGCCAAATGGAGTGATGACTGCAGTTTTCTGGATATCCTCTGGTGCTACCGGTATGTGATGGTACGCTTGTCTGAGGTCAATCACTGAGAAGAAATTGCTGCCGTTGAGTTTTTCAAGTAAAGTGTTAATATTTGGAATAGGATATGCATCAGATTTTGTCACTGAATTTAGCTTACGGTAGTCTCCACAGGCTCTGTACGATCCGTTTGCTTTGGAGACTAAGTGCAATGGTGACGCCCATGAATTCTTCGATGGTCTAATGATTCCCTCTTCCAAAAGCCTTGAGAATTCTTCTTGGGCAGCTTTCAGCTTAGCAGGGGCCAGTGGTCGCTTCTTGACTGCAACAGGTTGTCCTTCTGTGACGATATGGTGCATCGTGTTGGAGACTCGTAGCTCTGACTTGTTAAAATCAAAAAGCGACTTGTATTTTTGAAGAGCTGCTAATATTTCTGCTGAATGATGCACTGAGGTTGGCTGAATGACCTGTAACTCCAAACGCTCAGAGTCAAGTGTCCAAAAACTTTGCTCAAGTCCGGTGGAGAGGTCGATGATCTTTTGATTGGCAAGATTAAAAATGAGCCGAAATTTCAGAAGGAAATCAAAGCCTATTATATTATGTGAGATCTTGGCAATGATGAAATTGTGATAAAATTCGCTTCGTAGACCTATATTGTGTGTGCGGTACCGGCAGCCATAAGTTGGTATGGGCTCGCTTGTAGCTGTTGCGAGAAGAACGCTTAGCGACATCTCGGCCATTGAATCACTATTGAGAACTGAGACTGCTGCACCTGTGTCTACGATAAAATCTTCGCCAGTTTTGAAATCAAGAAGGTGCAGAAGCTCATTGGGCTGTTTGGCTGGGTCATGAAAACAAGTAGGCTGGTGATTGCGACCGGCGTTGTCCGTTTGGCTCTCTATGTGAAAAATTCGGCGTGAACGAGAAGAGTCGACAGGGATGTCGGATTATAGTTGGTTTCTTCCCTGTGGCGCCGTTGATGTCGTTGATGCGCAGAAAGTACGGTCTTCTACTTCCTGCGCGAAACGTTTCCCGATCCTGATGCACCCTTACGCCTGTGGTCTGTTGTATTTTCCGTCAGCTGTGGAAATTGGAACTCATTCGGAAATTCTTCGGAAGACAAAGACAGACTTGGCATGAATAAAAAAACTTCTGGTGGTTATAACACCGGTTCTTTGGGGCATATCTGCTAAAGGATTGCGGGGATCTCGATCGCCGCCTACCGTTATAATTGGGCTTAGGAACAAATTTGGGTCGAGCATTAACTTGATTTACCTCGGATTTCGTTATGGCCAATCCTTCTAGAATTTTAGCCATGTTCGCCACTGTCCTCTCTAAAGAGGAGAGCCTATCATCTTGCGGGGGTGAAGGGTGTCAGCAGGAGTGGACTGGGGGAAGGGGCGTCGCCGAAGCTGCCGCCGTAAAGTGAGCGGCTTTTCTTTTGATTGCTCTAGCCCGGAAAGGCGTGATTTGCTGCAGGTGTGGTAGTAGTGTCCGGCTGAGGGATCTGGGTTTACTCTAAAGTCCTCTGTAGTAGCGTGCAGTCACGCTTTAATTTGAGTTTTTCAGATGATAAAAGGGGCGATTGCAGTTTGAGGTGACGAAGCTCAACGTCTGAAAGTCTTATGTGCGAGGAGAGAACAAAGGCGCGACCCTTACCCAAAGAGATCTCTTTAAGATAGCTGAAGTTATCCCCTATTTGACTGGTGAGATCTGAGGCCAGATCGTCCTTTGAGAGGGGGAAGAGAAGAGACCATAAAAGAGGTTTTGTTTGCTGTGATTTCGTAGGGCCACCTCCCCAGCTACACCATTCAAAATCGTATCTGCCTGGCATAGTAGATGGGGCTGTAAGGTGGAGAATGAAAGGTTGCCAGGCAGTGCTCCAAGAAGTCCTGCGACATCCGCCATTTTTTGCTGGATGTCAGCAAGATTGGAGATAAGTTTTTGAGTGAGGAACGGGGAGATTGGGGCTGGTGATGAAATCTGGTTCATGGAGGAATGGAATAAAAGATCAGATATAGTGTAGATTACGATAAAAGAGAGGACAAGAATAGGTTTTAAAATGTCAATAAGAAACGCGAAAATCGGGTGAGCTAGGCATATATCCTTGATAACTGAAGGCAAGTTCCAAAAAAAATTGTGTAAGTAAATTCCACGTGAATCCTACCTGTCACGAGAAAGTATTATCACAATCAAAATTAAAATGATCAGCAGGATTGTAGATTTTTTCTAGTTCAGTACATAAAAATTTAAAAGACATCTTAGATGGAGGCGTTTCTCTAAGCCCCTTTAGCAATTGATTGTAAATTTTGTAAATTTTCGAAAATATTGTATAAAATAAAAATAGACAAATTGGTGCTCCTAAGGGTCGGTAATTTATTTAAAGCATATGTCTAACTTTGCTCGGATACAGTTTCGTTACGTATTATTCTGCGAGTGTGAAGCTGGATATGGAAAATTTATATTTATTTCCAACCAATATCGGTTTAAAATTTATTGGCTTTATCAGTTGCTATGTATGTTAAGTTCAGCGAAAATTTTGATAGCCCTTTAAATTCGAATAATTCTGTTATATTTGGCAACAATGATGATGCGCAATTCAACCTGGATGAATTTGTTGATAACGATTCCGTAACAGAGGTAGATATTGTATATTCTATCCTTAAGATCGCTAGCCCTATATTTCGGTCGAATATAAATTATTTTGAAAATTTACATCCAACTGAAGAAGATAGTACCTTTGAGAACTCAATTGTTCTTTCTCAATCATTGATACAAAACACGACTGACGGCAAAAATACATATGAAAGTGAAGCTTTCACGGAACTTACTGAAAACAAAAAATCATTGCTCAAGAATTCATCAGAGTCATGCAAGTTTGTCACTTTAAGGAATTCAACTGGACATTACAAGAAATATATACCGGACAACAAAATATTTCTCGAAGTTGTTAGCATTAAAGAAGAGTTTCCCATATTCCTGAGAAGGAAATCTTATTTCATACAGGAGCATAAGATTTGTCATGACGAAGTTTTTTCAAAACTATCAGAAATCGGTAATGGCTTGAGTACATTGTTTAATGTTTTTATCTACTTCTTTATCAGTATTAATAAATGTATTTATTTTAATATTGATCTGCTGGGATCTCTAATCACTTCTACGATTTTAATCTCGTGAAGATCAATGTAATAATACATTTATTTGTCAACAAAGGCCAAGAAGTCCAACGATTGAAAAGATGTGGTACAAATCTAAATTATGATATTTCGAGATGAATGAAATTGTGACTAGCAAAGTATTTAACCATAGGGAAGTGAGGAGTTGAAGAAGAGAAGCACTTTCATCAACTTCGTGATAGTTCGATCTGGTGAAAAAGAGATTCCATTTGACTAGGTATGATCGACTAGAGTACAAATCGTGAAGAGTCTGAGCATCAGTGCGGGATAAACTGGTGTTGGACAGACGAATTTGTGTGTGAGATCGAAGGTGAGGGCGGACTAGCTTCAGAAGTCGACTGACGGAGTTCTTTGTCTTGGATATTGAGTTTCTGTAAGGTAGTATTGACTAGGATAAAGTCGACTAGATTGAGGCTTGCACAGAGTCAGGATGTCAGTGTCGCGTGCGGGATTCACTGGCTTCCGTTGAGAGAGATTAAGACTGATAGAAGGCGAGGAGGAATCAGCGTCTGATGTATACCTTCAGATGGTGCAGTAAGCTTTCCGAGTTTCCGGTCTTTTGTTGAAACAAAAAGAAGAGATTTGGTAGAGGAAATCGTGGCAAAGTATTCAATATTTAGATGCAGTAGAATAAAAAAGAGAGTTGAAATGGTATCGGGGAGTCAAGATTTATAAATTTAGAATCAGAGGCAAATAGTGGAAAAAGGAGGCTATCCAGAAGAGACTTCACACTCCGAAACTAGTAACAAGTAAATAACCTGGGGATAAAAAGAAATGTTATGGATTAAGAAGGAACCTGAAGCGCTTCCAATCAGATGTCTCGCATAGAAATTTGTTAAAGAAATGATTGTGAGCCGCTTTTTCAAATTCTTGCTGGGGTAGGAGCTTTATTTCCGCGGGAAGAGCGTTGAATACACTTGTGGTTTTGGAAAAGAGATAGATTTTGTTAAATATATCAGGAGTGTGGTTGGATTGGATTGAACAGTTGTTAGAGAGTGTAGCATGGTGGTGACTTCGGTGAGCGGAGTTAGACAGTGATAGGAAAGTTGTGATCTTATGAACGAAGGAAATGACTCGTAAGTGACTGGGAAATCATGGCGGTAGTTCTCAGGACCTCTGCACCGGTCGTGATAGTGACTTGACGTGAGGATTTGGGGCTGACAGTGGAAATAGGAGGAGGTCCTTTATTTGTGGTCTTTACGCGGCGGGGTCGGTCACGACGACGCGGTAAGGCTTGGGTTTGTTGGGAGGGATCGGTCTTAGTGTATGAGTTAGTGGTGAAGAGGAGCCCTTCAAATCGAGAGGAGGTCAGCATGATGGGTCCAGAAGAAGGGGCGTCACCGAAGTTGCCTCCGTAAAATGATCGGCGTTTCTTCGAGTTGCTCCAGTCAGGAGAGGGAGCGTTGTCTGGCGGAGAGGTCCGAGCTTGCTCTACTGTCCTTTGTAGTAACGAGTAATCACACTTTAATTTGACTTTGACAACCGATAATAAATGTGATTGAGATTTAAGTTTAATAAGCTCGTCAACGGACAGTCTTTTGTGGGAAGAAAGTAGTTTTAAACACACAATGCTTGGTAGACCGTAAGTGGTTCGAATCCAAATAAATAGTTATATTCTTAAAAATAATAATAAACATTTATTTGTCAACAAAGGCAATCTGTCCGAACAATTGTAATGATCAAGATAGATTCAATGTAGGTTTATGTATGGACGAAAGAAATAGTGACTAATTATTGTTTATCGATAATGATGACGGTGGGACTGGTTGACGTTGACGAAGAAAAGTGGTTTCAACAAATTTGTGGCGGTTCCCTATACATAATTTGCTGACTTAAGTTGCGCGAATCTAGCCAGCTTTGTTTCAGCAAGAACCCCAGTGACGAAGAATGAGCACCAAGCAGAGACGGCCAATTCTCGTTAGATTATGAACAAAGACCATTTGACCAGAGAATTAATAAAATGAAGGTACAAATCAAGATCAGGATTATGTAAAAGTTAGTGAAACAGTGCCAACAAGCAATTGTTTATCAACAAAGATATCAATGAGGCTGCTACAAGATGGGTACGGAAAGTACAACTTGCTGGTTTAGCAGAGCCCTACGCAGATACCAAAACCGTAGGTATCTATTACTAGGATAATGTCGACTAGAATGGCTTCTTGAAGCATGAATCTCGATCCACAGTAGAATAGAGAACTTCAGATTATAGCAGCATGCGCGTATCATATGTGTAGAATTCCAATTAATTAACTCACGAGGCAGAAGAAAGCTTAATTTGTTTTTTCCATAGTCCGATGAAGATCCGTTGAAGCTGAAATAGAGGAAAGCTTCATTAGAATTTAAAAGGATTATCGACAGTCTTTTTTGAGTGAATGGCGCGGAGAGGATCCCGAAAAATGTTTTAACATGTTTAGTGCCGGATTAGAAGCCATTTGTATAAGGCAGAGGGGAACAGATTGTGTTTCCAGTCTGTGTTGTCTCTAGGCTTTTCATTAAAGAAATGATGACTAACCGCCTTCTTAAATTCATCGTATAGTTGTGCCATTATCTCTGTATTTATTGTGTTGAAAACACTTGTGGTCTTGGAAAAATGATTATTTTAGAAAAACAGTTAGGGAATGGTTTGATTAGATTGAAGACTTACAATTACGCATGACATTTGGGCGGCGAAGTTAAGAGAATTAGACAACGGAAGGCTCGTGGAAAAGATTTGAAAGCAAGTGGCGCTCTAGATTATCCCTACCAAGAGGGAGAACCCGTTTCAGAAAACGAGAGAATCTGCTTTAAAGTATAGGAGAACGTCAGCGTCGGAAGGCAGTGAGACTCGCTGGCGTAGAATATGACAGGCATGACATAAGCTTTAAATTTAGTAAGTCTCACAATTGGGTTCTGTGTCTTGAAACCTATATTTAACAAGCTCATTTGAAGAGCTTGGACGTAACTATTTTGAAGTATAGTGAGAAGTCCAGTGATTTGGATTAAGTGATACCTAAGTGTTTGACGTATTCGACTGTTTCTACATCTGGGGAGAGGTTGGTAGACGTCAAAGGTTCGGAGAAAAGCTTTATTAAACGAGTTTTATCCGAGTTAAGTTTGAGGTCAATTTCGCGAAGTTGAGCTTGCAATAAGGATAGCAGCTGAACGATCGGTGATGCATTCCATTAGTAATAATTTACCTTAACAATGCGAAAACTAGACGAGTTATCTGTAAATTTCCGCTCTTTTATATTAGACTACGGTCTAAAACAAAAATTGTAATTCGAATAAGAAATAATTTATTCGGTTGTACATTATCTTCTGCTCCGATGGCATGTTACACGCAAGTGTAGAATTGTATTAGTCATTGAAATCATGTTTATACTTTATATAATTAAACGAACATTGGTTGCGCGGGTGGTGATAACAATTATTATAATCAAGGTTGCGGTCTTGATATAAACACCTGACCCATTAATTACTTACATATGTCAGTATAAACTAAGAATTGTATAGTGTAGAAAAGGCAATTCATCCAGTAGACCGGTTTCGTCCTTATTGGGAACTCATCAAGTACTGGCCAGAATATGCCGCGGACCAGATCCGATGCAGATGCCCAGGTTCGTATCCTGTCCGCAGGTAAATTCTGCCAGTACTTGATGAGTTCCCAATAAGGACGAAACCGGTCTACTGGATGAATTGCCTTTACTACACTATACAATTCTTAGTTTATACTGACATATGTAAGTAATTAATGGGTCAGGTGTTTATATCAAGACTTCAACCTTGATTATAATAAATGTTTATACTTTGTTTGAACAAGTTTTGTGTGATTAAAAAAGGACATCTGAAAGAAATGCATAACATTTTGTGCCGTAAAAAGTAGACCGCGGTGTCTTCGTTGACTAGAAGCATACACACAGAGCCTTACAAAAGCCAAAAATGACTAATGCTTAACTGCCATATAACCATGAGTTGTTCATGGTTATATGTGAAATGCAAAAAGCACTAAGTCGCCCATTCCTAGTGAGGATGGTTTGTATTCGGATTTTTCCTTCCCTTAGGTAGTCTGCCAACCAAGACTGATGATCCCTATCTGCCCAGATGCCAGTGGTCAAAGTTTCCTTCAGCAGCCAAAACTTGCCCTTCACGTCTGGCAGGCTTGCTCTCATTCCGTCACTACACATTTAACAATAATTTACTGCGCAGTTAGATCAAACTCGAGGATTCACATGAAACGGGATGATGGCTGTGTCCCTTTAGACCGGGCAAGTTTCATGCTACCATTCCCGGACTGACTAACTTGTTCTCGCCGGTCGTCAGACCGGAATTTCAATGGATACGGGCCAACTAGAAGACTATTGGCTACATGTTTAGATTAGGATATTGGCTTTTCAATGGTCTATTATTAAGGTTCTGGAGATCAGTTCGGGCACATTGAAAACATTTGAGTAGGTAGACTGGCCTTTCTGCTAACAAGTGGCGGTTTAATCTTTAATCCTTTTCTGTATACACTGATTTAGTTTGATTTTAGGCAGTATTAAATAGATCACAGAATTTCGGCGTCGGTAAATCCTACACTTTGAATAACAGATCCAGACGCTCCGTCGATAAGTAGAATGATATGAGCATCGATTAATTTGTTGATGCTTTTCCGGTTTACCCTCTATATTACGTGGGAGAACGAATAGAAATGGTGCATGCATCTGTTCCTACATTTTATTTATTGGAAGTTATTAGGCTTCGCTATTATCGTTTGTGATTTTAAAATGGGTTTTTAATGGTTTCGATTGTGTGATATTGTTGAGATAGATTACTTAAATTCTCGTATATAACGCGCTTAAAACTATCCGGTTGTTGCCTGCGTGCGTCACTAGATAATTGGTTGTCTAATGTGATTAGTTTTCAGAATAGAAGCATAGTCTGAAATAATTTGTGAAATCGAGAGAGGTAGGCTTTCCAATCGCCCGTTCTGGATTTTCGAAAAATTCAACTTGAATGAATCTTTAATATATGAAGGTTTAGTTATTTAATAGATTTGTGTAATTATTTTGAAGTTATCGCTTTTCTTTTGAACCATGGCAGCTGAATGTTAGCATGGGTGAGATTTGACGAATGTGAAATAGGAACCTTGCATGGAAACCTTCCAGTTTGTAATGGTGCATTGTTTGTAGAGTTCCAGATAATGGTTTGTATTTGAGAATAGTTCTAATTTATGTCATAAAAAACAAATTTAAGCTCAGTTTTCCTGGATTTGTAGAGATGTTTCTCTTTGATAATCATTCGAAGTGGATGGTCAATGTGTCGAAGTGGGGTAGTGCTGGCCCCCGAGAGGGTGCGTAGTCTTGAATTCTGTGCCAGAGGTTCGCGCAGGCTAAATAGTGTGCTTACCTTGCTTAAAGTCCGTATCTGCTGACTAGAGGTGACAGAGATTACGCAAGAAGAGAGTGCAGAGTAAGCAGTGAACAAACAAGAACACGCGTTATCAGGAGAGATAATTTAAGCACAGCTTATGGCAATACGGTGTCGGCTAAACGCTTCTAGATGTTTTTAGGATCTTCTTTGAGTCGATTATTGTTTCCTGTATTAAAGTAGACGAATTTCTTCGTAAGGTTGCCAGCAAAGGACCGCAACTGCCTTATGATTTCCTTTTGCTAAATTGCAGCATTCAGCGTTGTGGTGGTTAAAGTCGCTCAAGCCAACGCACTGATGGAACGGTTGGGTAAAAATAAAAAATAATTGGCCTTGCATGTGTCATCGACTTTGGAAAGACGAGGTGGGTGGTAGACTACACAGACAGATAAATTTGGACCTAGTGTCATCGGCATTTCCCAGTCGACAAAGATTAGATCTCTACCACAATTCCAGTGGATAGCACGACTGATGTTGAAGCCTTCAGAGGGAAGGTACGAACCACCATCCATCCACCATTAAGACGAACTCGATGCGTACTTGGAAACGGGACTCAATCGGATCTTTGCGAAACTTATAATGCAAACCTATTGCCCGCGGACTAGGCTCGAACCTGGTCGCGTCTGCTTCGGATTTTGACTATCCACTGCGCTAACCTACCACATGCTTCACACAATTTTCAATTATACACTGACTAATGTTTCTTGGCCATCCTTTCCTTTAGGTGGAGTCTGTATGGCGTACATTTAAACCTAAATTTACAGCTCACCATCCGCAATTTGTCATTATGGAACAGGCACCACGCTACCTGAAGAATAGGTTATGAATTGAACAGTTATATAATTTAGCAATCATTGATTGCACGGACGGTGATAACAGATAATTATATAGATATTTATGATAAAAATAATAAAATTTATTTGGCAACAAAGGCTATCTGGCCCAACAATTGCAATGATAAGATATAATTCAAAAGTAGGGATATATAATGTTTAATTAAAAAGTGACTAGAAAACTATTTAACGGTAAGGCAGATGGGAGTCGTGAAATAGAAGCGCCTTCATCAACTTCGTGCTACTTCGTTCTGAGAATGAATAGATGTAAATTGACCAGGTATGAATCGACTAGATTTAGGCTTGAGAAGAGTCAGAATATCAATGCACGATTTGCTCCATTGATTGAGCGAATTTAAGACTGTTAGAAGACGAGGAATAACCAGCTTCCGAGATCGACCGTCAGAGTTCTTTGTGGCAATTTTCGAGTTTCTGTAAGGTAGGTTTGACTAGGATAGAGTCGACTAGATTAAAGTTTGTGTTGTGTCAAAATATCAGTGTTGCGTGCAGGCTTCACTGCCGTAAGTTGAACGAAATTAAGACTGCCGTGAGGCGAGGAAGAACCAGCATCAAATATTTACCTTTTTCTCTAGTTGCACTCCGAGATGTTTGCATTCGCTGTCTACCTGATTTTTCCACATATTTCGACCTCCGGATATGGAGGTCTTTTTCAATGGAAATCACATCAGGCGGATTTCAAGTTTTCTTCAAAGCAATAATCGAAAAAGAGTTACCCACAGCGGTAGCTGTTATTTGCGCCATCTTTAATCCGCGACTAAATGAATGAAAGAAGTTTGTACATGAATTGAGCATAAACTGGTGAATTGACTCTGTGTGTATGTATGCACGTGTCTCAGAATGCCCCTTGTTAGTTTCCTCTTCATTGAATAATATTTGCGTTTATCCAAATTAAACTATTTCCTATTCAAAATAGCGTTTTTTCAGTCGAGTTGAGTTCTGGCGAAAAGGAAGTGACCGTATTTGTCATGTGTTGTATTTACTGTTTTTGCAAGTAGTTTATGCGGCGATACACAGTTGATTTCTCACTTCAAAATGAGAAATGAATATAAACGCCGGAATTAAACGTTAATTTTATGGATGTCGTCGGTAGAAAAAAAAACAGGCGCAAGATAAAATTGAAATTTGTATTCCGGTGCAGGTTCTCCTTTATTAGCCACACGTCATTTATTTCCGTTGCCAGAGCATTAAAAAGTGAGTATTTGGCTCCTGTGTTTTGCAGCCCATCCTTGACGCCATCGAGACCGCGCGCAGCATGCAATTTTGGCTTATCTGCCAGTTTAAATCTCTTTGACAGCCTTTCCACAAAGAGGATATTCGTAGCTATCGCTTTCAGCCTAATGTTCTCACTGTAACTAACCGCGATCTGTCGTTATAGGGCAGGCATTGTGCCATTTGGAGATGTGAAGTTTTCTAAAATTTTAATTGAAAATTTGATTATGTACATGCTGCCTACACGGTCTAAATATTGCATGAGGACGGAATTACATGAACATCTGTTAGACTATTCGTATTTAGTGGGCACTCCTTACTGGACGTCAGAATTGCAACGGCGGGATCTAGTCATGAAGGTCGGACTGTCCTGCGTGTTGGGCTTCAGCAGAGTCTGGGCTCATCTAACTGAAGTATAAAGACTACTCTACTGAACAAAACCACCAGAGAGGTCACATTGCGTATGATGGTGGCAATTATATTGCAATACTACGAAGGTATTAGTGCCATGTATTTTTTAACTAATATTATATTAGAGTACAGTATGTTGGTACTATAAACGATGCCAGAAAATCGGATCATCAACTGGTGCATCGGTCTTTATTTTAAAGGGAATTATATTTGCAACCAATTAGTACCGACATGTATTACTTTCCGTTCGCAGAGTGTGTTTAATCAAACAAAGAACTTCAGGGCGGTGATAAGAATTCCTATAATCAAGGTTGCGATCTTGATATACACACCTGACCCATTAATTCCACCATTTTCAGTATAAACTAAGAGTTGTATAGTGTAGAAATGTGCGACAATGTGGTTCAGACTCCGAAGCAGACCTGCCCAGGTTCAAACCCTGTTCGCGGCAAATTCTGGCCAGTACGTAATGAGATCCCAATAAGGACAAAACCGGTCTGCTCATTGAATTGCCATATCTAAGCTATAAAATTCTTAGATTATATTGACAAATGTAAGTAATTACTGTGTCATGTGTTTAAATCAAAATCACAACCTTGATTATAGTAAAAGAACTTCAGGTGTTGGTATGGGCACTGATTAAAGTCAAGAGGCATGTCCGCATATTTTGTTAGTGATTTTTAATAGCTATGTTCACCTAGATATTATACAATCTCAGGTAGCTTTAGTGGACATTGCCGTGTTTTTGGGAATTTCTTCGATATTTTGGCTTTTGGTCACTATTTCCGCTGTATGCGCTGAATGGTAAAAACATTGTGTGTGTGTGTATAGGACGAAGAGAAATTCGTTTTTTAGCATACGTGCGATAGTGCTTGTGCTAATTAGATAGCGACGCAATAACGAATCAGTTCAAGAAATGCGCGCCTTCTTTCTGTAAGTCTAGGTTTAATTTGTTTCTAAGTTTAAAATAATAGTAATCGAAAACAAAAATTTGTTGTCCCTCTTACTTTATTTAGAGGGCACGTTTCCGGTATCGGATGGTACTGTTCTAAAGAAACTGGAGGAGATTTCTGAGGTGTACGCCAGACTGTCGAACAAGCGAAGTGCAAATTCGCCGTCCGCCGCGAAAAATTTCGACAATGGTAAGCCAGAAGCATTATCTTTGCCTTTATTGCGTAATTTACTGCTTGAACTTATTTTGGTGAGTGTTTTTGTCTTTTTGCGTGCGTATTTGTATTCTAATTTCACAAAGTTTTAAAGCGTAGCTTTTTTTGATATTTTAGTTTCTTATGATATGTAGATAATGGCATGTCGATATATGCATACAAATAAAACCACACGCATTATATGCATATATATATATATATATATATATATATATATATATTCTTTGTTATGTCCATTAACTTCGAATATAATACGGTACATTTCGAATTAGGAAGAAGAAACACAAAAATAATATTATCTTTCATTTATATACATCCTGGGTTTTCATTTGATTATGTGGGTGGCAACAAATCTGACTCGGTTTTACTTGTATTTCTCGTTCTGGCTGATTGGTAATTGTGTATGCGTTTGTGTCTGTGTGTGTGTCTGTTGGCGTGTTGAGGTCTTTCTCGCTGTATTGCAAAGTGATGTCGGAGATCTGGTCATTCTTTTATTGATGACTTGAGGGTTAATTAGCTGTTCGCATTGTTGGCTGCTACGTGTACGAATGTTATTTTCCCGAGTGTAGTCTTTCGTGTCACCTTGTTGCGCAAGTTGGCTTTCTTCACTTGGTAACAGCGTAGGGTGTGCGGATTGCAGTGTTGACTGCTCATATTGTTTCGAAATTTCTGTTTTCGTACGTGCAGCTGCTTTTTCCCTTTAGTTTGTTTCCAATCCGATCGAATTTTTGTTTAGTCTGGTCGAAGGGGTGTTGCGTCCTGCCTGGATGCTAGTAAATTGTTGTTGGATTGTGTGATTCGTGTGTGCGATTCGATATATATATATATATATATATATATATATATATATATATATATATATATATATATTTTTTTTTTTAAAAATAATTATACACACAAGTTGACGTACAGAAAATTATACACGCTGTCATACATGCCTACATACATAGATACATGCACACACCGTCGTAAAGTCCATCCCCTCCTCAACGTGGTACGACGGTGTCAACCATGTCTCGATGGTCGATCGTACATGGGCTAACGGGGCTATGGCGGTGGTGTCACCAGGGCGTGGTGGATTTCCGACCGGCAATCGGATCTCCTATAAAATACCACATAAGCCCGACGACGGCACCATGACTCGGCGTGTGTTCCCCGCCACAAAAGGGTTCAACAGCCACAGGATTACATGGACTCCTGGACAGTACCCCGTACTTCCGAATGGCGAATGAGCTCTCAACAGCCACCGGCAACCATGCAACTTACTGTTGCCTTGCAGACTGCGCTTGGATGTGCAAAGGCTAGAGGTGCGTCCTCGATCAAAAAGCCGAGTGGTGAGGGGACACCACTTGTACCAAATTCCCAAGAAACTCCATGAATATCAATGGAGCCGGCTTATCCTCCAAAAGGAGTCAGCCGCAGTAAACAGTAAACAAAACATACATGCACACATGCATACAAACATAATTAGTTGCAATGATGCGTGAATAATAGCAACTTTAATGCATTTAAATGGCGAAGAGTATCGGTCTTATAAACTTTATGTGCGACTTGACTGAACCAAAACCTCTACATACATGCTAGGACATCGTTTCCGCTGAAGGAGGGCGTCTGGCGACGTTAATTCATTCATGTGTCAGTTAACCACACAGTGGAATTGTCGACGCTAGCAGTGTTCCCCGCGTGCTGCTTAAAGCGAAGTGTAGCCTACACGTGGAATCGTTGACCTGGAAGACTTGCCTCGCAACGAAATCAGCTCTTCACCGCTGTCAAAGCGAGTGTGTGCATTATTCGTAGTGATAGACACACTTTTCTTAGGCTGTGCACAAATCTTCTCATTTCCGCCTAGCATGCATTAACGGTCAGGTTTTCTTCGTGTCAAACGCAACAGCGACCAGACGAGTTTTGCAACGCATGCATCGCTCGTGTGAAAATTTATAGATTCTCCTACAACACATGCGAGTATTCGCGTCGAAAACCATGTGCAGTGTGTTATAAATCTGCACGAACCCCTCCGAGAATTAAAGGTGTAATCAGTCACAATTTGCGCGGGTGGTGGTCAGAATTCTTTAAATCAAGCTTCCGCGCATCAAGTAAGCACCAATCAAAATTTATTCCACCAGTCGTCAAACAACATAGCAAAACTACCGCCAGCCGCAACGCACTGACGCGTTTCGACCTCCTATGATCATCATCAGTGTACGACGCAAACTGACTAGCGATGACCAAACTGCAATGCATATATATGGAAAGCAAAGTTAGATATGCGGCTCTCACCTCTAGTAGTCTTGCATACATTATACGTGACTGGAAATGTCGGCTGCACAATATCTATGCAGTTTAGTCATATATATATATATATATATATATATATATATATATATATATATATATATATATATATATATATATATATATATTTTGCAAAATAAGTATAGTGGCAATAATAGCTTACATTTACGATGTCGGTGATTACTACGCGCCCAAGTTTTTATGTGTCTCACTCTGAAACTACTGCTGCTTTGTGTTTTCGCCAAAGGACCTGATCTAACCGCACCGGTGCAATGCCCAACGCGTGCTCTCACGAGCCGAACAGCAGAAAGGTCAAACTCTTTTTCAGAGTCAACGCATGTTGGAGCTCGAGAAATTGTAGCAATGTCGTCAACTTCGACACAGATGGATCGAGACGACGGCAGTGCAAGGAAATGCACAACAGCCCGTGGGATGTAAGTCGCGTATGCGCCGTAAATTTTCTCTTTAAGTTACGTATTTTATCCCCTTTTCTGTATAAGCTGTACAACTTTAAAAAAATTATCTGGTGCATCTCCTAATGCGTTTTGAATTTAAATAGTTACCGACGGAGAACGACCGTAAGCTGACTAACAAGGATCAAACCACAGTATCCATATATATATATATATATATATATATATATATATATATATATATATATATATATATATATTAATATGTGTATATTACTTCAGAATACGAGCCTAATTAAATTCACATTACCTTTTCTATATGTAAAGAGAAAAATACATTTTATTCGATACAAGAAACGTTTATTTCTCATATTTTTCTACAATCTATTTATAGGCCAAACAAAATAGAAAAAAATTAATCGTAAAGACTACGCGAAGTAATGCAGTAACCAATCAATTGAAATGAAGGTGATGAACGCAATTGATACGTTGTTCCTTTATTTCACACTCTCTCCCCGTTTACATTTTTCTACTTTTTGTCCTTTCAATATATATATATATATATATATATATAGTGACAAATATTTTAGAATTTAAACCATACACGTCTATATATATTCATTTGAAATGCGAGCCTTAATAAAATTCATAGTACCCTTTCCATGTGCAAACCTAGAAGAAATTTTACCAGAGACAAGAAACGCTTTCTCATTTTCTTCTCAAGTATCTAGAAATGAACATCTCTTTATACATAAATTGAAAGGCAAAACAATATAGAAATATGTAAACATGGAGAGAGAGTGTGAAAAAAGGGAACAACCAATCAATAGCGTGCGTCAACTTCAGTTCATGCTCAATGCCTGAACTGATTGGTTGTTCCCTTTTTTCACACACACTCTCTCTCCATGTTTACATATTTCTATCTTGTTTTGTCTTTCAAATTATGTTTAAAGAGATGTTCATTTCTAGATACTTGAAAAGGAGACTGTGAATATATATATATATATATATATATATATATATATATATATATATATATATATACATTATTATCAGGCTTTTGAGATGGACAAACGTATGAAGAATGAATTGATTTTATTGGTGTAGTTTAAAATTTTCTTTTCAATCCTTCCTTTCAGTAACTGCACACTAGACAAGGCACCGGATTCGCGTCTCAGCCAAATGGAGATGGGGGCGGCACATGACGATGGTTCTACCAGTGAATCGGAGTTTAGCGATGCCTCTTACCTCGATGCAACTGATGACAGAGAAAGTGGGATAGACAACGAACCGGAAAGTGGTTCATGGCTGGAGCGCTTCAAACAGCAACGATTATGTTTAATCAGACAGAATTGACCTGACGGTTAACACAAAACTCAATTCCCTCACTCAACAGGACCTGACTGTTGAAGTAACCCATGTTAGGGGATTCATTATTTCTGCCGCTTTTGAAAGAAGTCGTCTGTGCCGGAATGACTAATGCTGATGTTTTGTCTACGCTTTTTTCAGAGAATAAATGAATTATTACTAATCCCTTTCTTCGCTTCCAAACTAATTGAGTGCATTTAATTGGCGAAAACAGTTTTAGGAGACAATCATATTGTAAAATCTTAGAAATAATTTCATACTCCCGTTAGAATCTTCTGTTATTTAGGTGAACTAAATTCGAGGTTAGTCTAAGACTGGTAAAGTGTTTTCGAATTTCACTGAAGCTTTTCCGGAAATATATTACCTGGTGTCACATACCCACTTTTATAACAAGCCACCTGGTCATTTTTTATGGACAGGAATGGGGATTATTTGAACCAGGTTAGCAAGTTTGCAATAAAAACCAATCCAGTCGGAACTGATAAGTGGCACTCAGCGAAACTACCGTCTGTTACCCGTACTGTTTTGTGACGCACTTCCATACTCGTCTGCAGGGTATGATGGCAAATTTATTAACAATGATCAAATCACAAGGAATATAGAAATATTACAAATTAGATATGCGGCTCTCATCTCTATGAGTCTATCGTACTTGGCTGGAAATTTAGATTTCAATAACTCTATGCAATCGCGGACATTAACTTTTTGCATGTTTCGACACTTATATATAAATAATACAATTTAACATTAATTTATTGCGCGGGTGGCGGTAAAAATTCTTTAAATCAAGTTTGCGAGCTTGAAGTAAACACCAATCCCATTGTATTTAATCAATTGTCGAACAACATAGCAAATCTACCGCCAGTCGCACGCATTGACGCGTTTCGACCTTCCATGATCATCATCAGTGTACGACGGCAAACTGACTAGCGAGGATCAAACCGCAATGCACATATATGGAAAACACATTTGGATATACGGCTCTCATACCTAGTGGTCTCGCAATCATTATACTTGATTGGAAATGTTGACCGAGCCATTACTACGCACTCAAGAGCTTGCATTTTTGCAGGTTTCGCCACATATATATAGGTAACACGATTAAAAATTCATCGATAGCGCAGGTGATGTTAACAAATTTCAAATCAAGTTTGTGAGCTTGAAGTAAACACCAATCCCATTGTATTTAATTAATTGTCGAACAACAAAGCAAAACTACCGTCAGTCGCACGCATTGACGCGTTTCGACCTTCCATGATCATCATCAGTGTACGACGGCAAACTGGCTAGCGAGGAACAAACCGTATGCGGCTCTCACCTCTGGTAGTCTCGCATACATTCTAATGGAATGAAAATTTCGGCTGATCCATTTCTATGCAGTCACGAACTTAGTATTTTTTAAAATTAAACGAAACATTGGTTGCGCGGGTGGTGTTAAAAATGTATTTAATCAATGTTGCGATCTTGATTTAAACGTCTAACCGAATTTGTACACACATTTGTCAGTAAACGTATTGTGTAGTGTAGAAAAGGCAATTTATCCAGTAGATCGGTTTCGACCTTATTGGGAACTCATCACGTACTGTCCAGAATTTTTCGTGAACAGGGCACGTTTTATTCGTAATTGTGTGCTCTAATCACTGAGCCAGCCTTATGATGTTCCAATAGGGACGAAAACAATCTACTAGATGAATTGACATTTCTACACTACCTGATCATTGATTTCCTTTATTTAAGATTTAAAAAGGTGTCATTGAAGTTCTGAGGCGAACTGGCAAAATTTAAGCTATTTGAAACTGAATTTGACTGTTAAGTTTTATGTCATTAGATGCCTCAATGTTCATTTCCCTAACAAGGTAAATATTCCGCTATGCTTCAACTCTTTCGAGTTTGTGTTATATAAAATTCTTCGAGTTATTAACGTTTCGTTTGCAGTTACGTTTCTGTATTTTTCAATTTGTAAAGTTAAACACCAAAAGCCACGATGATTTTAGTTGTTGTTTATTTATCGTAATCTTTCAGATTTATTAAAAACAAAACGATCACATAAAATGGAGCTTCTAAAAATCACCATTTTGTGCATAGTCCTTATAAATTTATATCAAAATGCATCATGAGGTTTACTTCCATGAGTTGTTTTAATTCAAGCATAAATAAACAAATTTGAAAATTAGACCTTTATTGCTAGTAAAGTTATAAATTAGGAAATCTTTGAAAGGTGTTGCTTCCGTTTGAGCTCGTGGAAGGTAGCCAAAATGTTGGAAAATATTTTAGATATTTAGTTAAACTTGTAAAATCGTTTTATCAACGGCTTACCTGTATAACATAGACAGTAGTCTACATACTGATGCGACTCTATATAGTGTAAGAAATGCAATAATTCTGGGAATAAATCAATGTTCTCAGCATTCATAACTTGATTTATCGCTAATATTTTCACGGCCTTCAACGTCTCTCCGCTTCAAGACCACGCTCATCGCAGAGAACATATTATAAAAAAGTACAACAAACGATGTACCGTCGTTCGTCTGCTTATTTAGTTTCAAATAAGTTTTAATCAATGAAAATTTACTTTCTTCAGTATCAGCTTGTCTGTAAATAATTTTGTCCTATCGTTAGTTGATATGTATACACATACACTTATATATATATATATATATATATATATATATATATATATATATATATATATATATATATATATATATATATATATATATCCATTCTGGGCTAGTTGGATTTTATGTTTTGCTAATATTTACTTGCAGCGTGTTGCAATTAAATAAAGGCAAAACTGAAACCCAGACTAGTTGCCTTGAGTTTAATCAGATAATAACCCTTTGTGGAATCGACAGAAAGATGGCACTTATATGTTAAATATTCTCAAAATAACCTGGCCATTATAAAATTGTCGGAAATATTCCGTGTTTTCTTTATATAACCATATTTTGTGTATAATTAGAGTCATATCTTGTTTTATAATTGCGATTCAAATAAATTGTTAGTTATAGAACTGGTTTACATGGAATAAAATCGAATTTATTGAACTAAGTACAACGTCTGTCTTGTCAAAAAAAGAACTAACCTGAATAAAGCTGTCCTTAGTGTCACAATTAATAATGACTACACTCATTTAAATGCGTAGAAGGCTAACGTTTCCACGATTTTAGTACAATAAATTTAATTTAAGACGAGAAACCATTACACTGAATGCAAAAATCAGTCCGGCCTAAAATAATGCCTCAGAGTTCGGAGGTGAAATTTTCATTTAAAGTTCCAATTTACTAAATGATTGCAAGTAGGCAGTTTTTGTATAGTAAAATAAGTCTAGTAAAAGTGTAGATTCCATTCTTAAAATAATGACGAAATTGATATTTATGATCGCTACAACACTACAAAATAAGTCTAGTAGAGGAAAAATGTACAGTTTAAGCTTTGAAAATGGTATTGTCAACGTTAGTGACGCGTATTGATCAAAAGAGGTTTTCCTAAAAATCACGTTTAAGAAAAGAGGCAGAAAATGCAATTTCGAATTTAAAAAAAGAACTATTCATTAATGCTTTTTAATAACTATGTACACATAAACCCGTGAGGATATGAATATCTACTTCAGTTTGAAATGCCCTATCGTATACTTCATGTTTGCCAAGTAGTTTCGCTAAACTAACTTTCATTAGTGTAAATTTATGTAAATCAGGCACCGAATAAATGTTTCGTTTCGTGAGAGGCGACTGGGATTGTTTAGCTCTCAAGATCAAAACTTCAAATAAACACTAACCTTATGTGATTTGCTTTATTGAAAATGCACCATCCTCGAAGACAAATCTATTTACCTGGAGGATGTCGGTCAATGCCGGTGAAACCGTAGTCGAAAATCGTATTTTTGTGCTTCGAAAAAAATTGCATTGGACCTTTTGTTATTCAGTAGTTTTAGTCTAGACGAAACTTGTTGCAAACCGCGTTTTAATTTAAAATATACACATCCTTATAGGCACATCATTACAGAGACATATATGAGAGAGTTTAGACCATTTGGTTCTACGTCCGAGCTTAAAACTAATAGGCGACTGAAAAATATAAAATTAGAGAAGCACGCTTAAGGTTGAAAAAATTCTATTCATGAATAGATGTTTACCAGTAAATTCATTAAATTAAATAAAGAAAACAAACGTAGAAAAATCAGAAGTATTTACGAAGCGTATTTACATGAAAAGGCACAAACCTGTCAGAATAAATTTGTTTAAAAACACAAACTTGGTCTTTCTTTTTCTGTATTTCAATTGTACACACCAAAAGCTTGAAGCGCACGTTTTGCATTTATGTTTGAAACTGCATAATTATTTATGGGGACATGAGACTAGAAACTGCTTTTGGCTGTAATTGAATTAACGAAAGACCGTCCTGCCGGTAAACCAAACCACGAGACGCTTCTATCAATATGTGGGTTAAGGATTTTGCGCTGACTATTTCTTAGTTGATGAGAACGCGACCAAACATAACAATAGTGATACAGCACAGATCAACCTTTACTGAGAGAATACCGGCTTGTTTCAGCATTCAGCAAGACCTCCATTCTACTAGTCAATGCAATATCTCAGACTGAAATTCATCGACGAAAACCCCGACGTTTATGCACCATCTGCTTTCAGATGTTGCCGAACTTATCATTGGCCCTTTTAAAGTCTACTTTTCCTTGCTGCCGCAAGACGTGCAGTTTAACGCCTAACAATTATACGTAAATGTTTAAAATGAATTAAGTTTCTTCCTTTTTTAGATTTTAAAAATAGACAAAACGTGTGTGATAATTTATCTGATAAATCATTTCGGTGCTTATTAGTTCTGATGGTGTTCTGATTAGTTTGCCTTGTCGACATCAAATGACGGTGTTGAAGTCCGTACTACTTTGAGGCTGCCTCTGTGTCAGCGCCTGACTTGAACAATTTTAGACTGGCTAATTCCGGTGGTAAGCCGACCTGATTCAATTCAATAACCATTTTACCAACTTCCAGATCACGTTCTACATTGCTGGCGCCAGTTTTTACAGCATTGCTGCTACACTTGGCAAACTGGCTGCCGATTTGCGCAAAACTAGCGGAGCTCTCAACACCACTACTGCTAGAGCCAAGTCCGTCGCCGGTGATTGCCGTCAAGCCGAAATCCGCAGACGAAGTAAACAAACCAGTCTTTGTCGGCTGGCAGGTCAATGCTTCAACAGAACTGATTGTGTTACTGCCTAAACTGCCTTCGACTAGTGACGCTGTTAGACCAGGGGCGCAGGACACAACAACTTGCCTATAGTTGTCGCTCTTAATCGAATTGTCCGCCAACATACCTGCGAGATTTGGATTCATTAGGTGAATACCTCCTGGTCCTGAATTGACGATCATATAGTCAACTGGCTCGGAGGCGGTAATACGCGGCAAAGTTTGGAATGCTGTGTAGCCGGGAGACAAACAGTTTGTTGTAGTTAAATAGGGACCATTGTATGCGGCGACAGAATGACAGCAAGAATTTTCACCGTCCTGTTGTTTGCAGTTGTGACTTGTATTCTTCTGTACATTTGCACACGCCGCGTTCTCCGCTAACACGCCTGATGCAGCTGTTGTATTTGTCGACGAATAAGGACGCAGCTCAGGCGTAGTTTGCGCGTTCACAATTGGCACCGAGCTGTTAGGGCTGTCGACTCGTAGTTTTGCGCCAAAAATTCCGCTACCACTACAACTACTTATGCTGCTGTTTCCCGCGTCGACCATTTGGAGTCTACTTTGACTGCTCTGGAGCGTTGAACACGGATTGTAGGGTAAGTAAGACTGTCCGTTTCCGAGGCTCATTGATGGGTCGGTGTTGACAATCAATGTCTGAGGCTGTCCGCCGAATTGGCCATCAACTCGAAGTGTGGCGTAGTTGGCTGACAATGCAGCATCTGTGCATATAACCCCTAGACTGGTCATGATGTCAGTTTTGTCTATTGCCGTAGATCTGATATTGCCAGAATGTAGACAGCTGCCTGTCAATGAGAGTGTCAGAGGACCTCTCACTAAGGGATCTTCGTTTAATTGCATTTCGCCCGACGAATGTACTCCAATTATCATCTGTTTTAGCCGATGTACACAAACGAAATTAGGCATAAAATCAATTTGTCCCCTCTTTTAAAGCGACTGGACGAAGGATTGAATCATGAATAAACAAATTGCATATTCTTTAAATGTGAATAGAAATTGAGTTTAAAATTTTTAAAATATCGTTTTTGACTAACGCATTACGGATACCAGTTGTTTTTTTTGTTCGAAATATTTCGACTGCTGTTGTCGGTTGCCGTCTTCAGCTGATCCCTCATCACCAATTTTACCAAAAAAACGTTATAAAACAATAATTGATTGCGCGGGTGGTGGTAATAATTCTTTAAACCAAGTTTTCGAGCTTGAAGTAAGCACCAATCCCGTTGTATTTAACAAGTCGTCAGTCAACATAGTAAAGATACCGCCAGTCGCAACGCACTGACGCGTTCCGAACTTCCCTGATCATCATCGGGGTATGACGGCAAAAAAATATAAGTATATATATATATATATAATAATGAAAGATTGTAATTTAAAATATACTGTGTAATATTCGACGGCAAAGGAACTTATATATATATATTATGTATGTATATATATATATATATATATATATATATATATATATATATATATATATATATATATCTATACTGGGAATGACCTTTACATGCAAACACGCATACACAAAAACACAAACGCATACACACTTACCAACTAGCCAAAACAAGAAACAGAAGTAAAAACGAGTCAGATTTTTTACCACTAGCATAATCAATTGAAAACCAAAAATGTATAAATATGTATGATTGTATAAGAGATGATTAGTATTCACGAAATAAATGGCCTTTATCCACTTTGTTATTAATGTGTTCTTTATTCCTAATTATAAATATATATATATATATATATATATATATATATATATATATATATATATATATATATATATTCTAGTTTTAAGAAATCTGACTCGATTTTTGTTTCTTGTTTTGGCTGATTGTTAAGTGTGTATACTTTTGTGTTTGTGTGTGTACCTGTTTTCCATACATCGAGGATGACCTTTACATGCAAACAAGCACAAACAAAAACAGAAACTAATACACATTTTACCAACCAGCCAAAACAAGGAATAGAAGTAAAAAGAGTCAGAGTTGTTACAACTAGCATAATCAATTGGAAAACCCAGAATATATATATATATATATATATATATATATTATATATATATATATATTTATATATATTTATAATTAGGAATAAAGAACACATTAATAACAAAGTGGATAAAGGCTATTTATTTCGTGAATACTAATCATCTCTTATACAATTATACATATTTATACATTTTGGGATGTCCGAGATCTGGTCAATATTGTTTTGAGGGTTTGAGAATTTACCATTTGTGCGCATTGTTAACTGTTACATGTACGAGTGCTATTTTTCCCAGTGTAGTTGATCGTTTCACCTTGTTACGCAAATTTATAATTTCCACATGGTAACAGCGCCAGTGTGGATTGCAGTGTTAAACTCTCATCTTGTTTTTGGAAACCTCTGTCACCGTATGCGCCTCTGTTATTTCCACTTCAGTTTGTTGCCAATCCGATTGTATGTTTGTTGATTCTAGTCGAGGGCCTGTTTGTTCTTGACTGGATACTAGTAGATTGTTGTTGAATTTTGTTATTCTTGGCCAGTCGATAAGAATATCATGTTGAATATTAAGATCAGGTGCTTGTTGTTTTATATAAAGGGCTTCATAAATAAATAATAATTTTTCTGATTTTGCTTTATGTAGAATTGTGAAATTGGTCAAATTGACAGGGTGCCCCGTTGCCAATATATGATCGGAAATAGCTGATTTTCCTGACGGTGCCAAGCCTTTGTTAATCAATTTCTGTGGCAAATGTTGCTGGATTCTGCTTATCAATTGCTTCTTCGTACGTCCGATATATGTGCTACCGCACATACATGAGAATTTGTAGACTATGAATGATTTGAAGAGAATTGGCAATTGATCTTTGGCATCCAACCTCATGATTCTCTGTATGCTAAATGTCATATTAACTTTAACACTGGGAAAGATCTCCTTAGTTATACTATTCAGCCGCCATGCAATTATTGAGGTTGGTACGTCGTCTCAAAATGGTATGTTTAGGAAAGCCTGAGTCACGGTATCCTCTCTAGTGTGAATCTGCCGTGGTCTGATGTTGACATCAATGAAACGCTCTGGGTAGTTGTTCATTTGAAAAATTTTTCCTGAGGTAAGCCAGTTCTTCCTAAATCTTGTGTTCAGAGCAGATCTTCCTGATTCTGTTTGCTAGGTTTTTTACTAAGTTTCTTTTGTGGGATTTTGGCACACTGCTGTTGTAGTGAATGTATTGCCCGTTGAAAGTGGATTTTCTATATATGGCCAGTGTCTAATCCACGCTTTCTGCTCGAGTGAGTTTGATGTCAAGGAAGGGAAAACTGTCCTATTTCTCTACCTCGAGTGTGAATTTGATGTCTGGATCGGTTCCATTTGCCTGTTTAAGGATTTGGGAAGGGTCTGCTGCTTCTGAGATGAACAACACGATATCATCTACATACCTTTTGTAGAGGGCGCACTGGTCAATTATAAATTTTAGGCTCGTTTTTTCAAGATGATACATGTATACATCTGCCACCAAATAAATGTCCTTTATCCATTGTGTCATTAATATGTTTTTTCTTCCTTATTAGAAATATGCTGTGAAATATTGAAAGGCATTGGACATTATAATGATTATTAAAGAGCGGTGTCAGCCTTTTACCCGTAAGGAACTAAACACTTATATTGCAGCCAACTGTACATGTGCCAAACTGCTATAAATAATTAAGTTCTGCCAATCTTGTTTACAATCAGATGTTGTGCCAAAACGATTCCTCAAGCAGTGCAGGAGAAATAACCAAAAACCGACGAATAAACTTATAAGTCGCTTTTTGCTCAATGCCATCGAGGACAAAAAATCAAAACTACAAGATGCTGAGAGAATCATTCAATCACTGGGTTGTCAAATTGCAAGACTGAACGACGGCGAATACACCGCTCTCACAAAATTCTGCGTAGTCAAGAAAAACCTAAGTGAACGTGACATTATTGACATTTAGGCTGGAACGGAAAATTTCTACAATGGCTTAACGAAAGACACCGACCCACATGCATTCAATGGGCAAGGACTGAAAGCTGAGATAGTAAGCGCACTAGAACAATACAAGAAGGAATTCAAAGGCGGCCAAATTATTACAAAAAAACACGTAGACGAACTCAGAATAACTACAATCAGACAAATCCATACGACTTGCCACACCCGACAAAGGATCAGGAATTGTTATACTTGAAGCCGACGCTTATAGGAAGTCCATGAACGATATCATAAATGATCAATCTAAATTTAAACAAGACATCAAACAGAAAGATGATTCAACAAACATCGAATCAAGAATTAATGCAATTCTGAAAAAGATGGAAAAACACGTTTTAACATCGGTGGCTGATTCCGATATTAGATCAAAACTCATAGAAGACATCCAAAAGGCAAAACCCGTCGGAACAAACACCGCAAGATTGTACGGCAAACCAAAAACTCATAAAGCCGCGACAGCCTCAGGAGCTCCCTCGATGCGGCCTATTATGTCAATGATCAACGCTCCACAACATAAACCAGCCAAGTTTCTCTGCAAAATACTTCAACCAATACGGAGCATCATAAACGCAAACACTATCAAGGACTCCTTCGAACTAGCAAATGAATTGAAGAGGAAGAACATCCTACAGAATAAAATGGTCTCGCTTGACGTCTCATCCTTATTTACAAACATACCACTGGATAAGACAACGGAGATCTTGTGTGACCTCATCAAAAATGAGTTTTTTGATTTCCCTATAGACACCAATGACATCAAAGACCTCATATTAGCATGTACGAAAAACGTGCAATTTACATTTCGAAGGGATATACTACCGCCAGATCAATGGTGTAGCTATGGGAAGTTGCATCGCACCCCTCCTGGCAGATGTATACATGTATCATCTTGAAAAAACGAGCCTAAAATGTATAATTGACCAGTGCGCACTCTACAAAAGGTATGTAGATGATATATTGTTGTTCATCTCAGAAGCAGCAGACCCTTCCGAAATCCTCAACAAGCAAATGGAGCCGTTCCAGACATCAAATTCACCCTCAATTTAGAGAAAGACGACATTTTTGCCTTCCTTGACATCAAACGCACTCGAGAAGAGAACGCGGATTTGACACTGGCCATATATAGAAAATCCACTTTCACCGGACAAAACATCCATTACAACAGCAGTGTGCCAAAATCCTACAAAAGAAACTTAGTAAACAACCTAGCAAACAGAATCAGAATCATAAGGTTGGATGCCAAAGATCAATTGCCAATTCTCTCCAAATCATTCATAGTCTACAAATTCTCATGTATGTGCGGTAGCACATATATCGGACGTACGAAGAAGCAATTGATAAACAGAATCCAGCAACATTTGCCACAGAAATTGATTGAAAAAGGCTTGGCCCCGTCAGGAAAATCAGCTATTTCCGATCATATATTGGCAACGGGGCACCCTGTCAATTCGACCAATTTCACAATTCTACATAAAGCAAAATCAGAAAAATTATTATTTATTTATGAAGCCCTTTATATAAAACAACAAGCACCTGACCTTAATATTCAAAAGTTTCATCAACATGATATTCTAATCGACTGGCCAAGAATAACAAAATTCAACAACAATCTACTAGTATCCAGGCAAGACCAAACAGGCCCTCGACTAGAATCAACAAACATTCGATCGGATTGGCAACAAACTGAAGAGGAAATAACAGAGGCGCATACGGTGACAGAAGTTTCCAAACAATATGAGCGTTCAACACTGCAATCCACACTGGCGCTGTTACCACGTGAAAACTTTGCGCAACGAGGTGAAACGATCAACTATACTGGGAAAAATAGCACTCGTACATGTAACAGCGAACAATGCGCACAAATGGTTAATTCTCAAGCCATCAAAACAATAATGACCAGATCTCAGACATCACTTTGCAATACAGCGAGAATGACCTTTACATGCAAACAGGCACACACACAAACACAAACGCATACACACTTACCAACCAGCCAAAACAAGAAACAGAAGTAAAAGCGAGTCAGATTTGTTACCACTAGCATAATCAATTGAAAACCCAGAATGTATATAAATGAATGATTGTAGAGCGATGATTAGTATTCACGAAATAAATGGCCTTTATCCACTTTGTTGTTTATGTGTTTTTTCTTCCTAATTAGAACTATAATGTGTAATATTGAAAGGCAATGGGCATTATAAAGATATATATATGTGTATAAAAGGCATTAAACAAAAATCTCACGCGTCATTACGTATGGCTGAAGGTAGTTTTGCTATGATGTTCGACGACTGGTTAAATTACATTTGATTGGTGTTTACTTCAACCGCGCAAACATGATTTAAAGAATTGATATCACAAGCAGACACACGATTATATGCACTTACTATACAGCCCAAACAATAAATAGAAGTAAAACCGAGTCAGAGTTGTTGCCACCCACGTAATCAAATGAAAACCCAATAAGTAAATGACTGAAAGTGACGTTTAGTAGACTCGATATAAATGGTCATTATTCCCTTGGTTTTTAATTGTTTTTCTTCCTAATTAGAAATATACTGTGTAATATTTGAAGGCAATGGACATAATATATATAATTAAAATTTTAGCATAATACTTCAAATTATTTCTGAAGGTGGCATGATGTCTGTTCAATATTGTTACGTGTACGAATGTTTTTTCCCAAGTGTCGTCTTTCGTCTTGTTCCTCAGCAATACGTAACTG